>JXCR01129456.1:22743-34444 GCA_002079205.1 Phalaenopsis hybrid cultivar
ATTTTTCAGTGATAAAATTTCTTGAAGCTTAGAACACTCGATTGCGGTTCTCTGAAGATGCCTTTAGAATGAATTTGCTTATCATTATCATAGGCAAAAACCTAGCCGCAAAGGTTTTCAAAGATTTAGGATGCTTTGAGGAAGAGAGAGTGAAATGCTTTCTTTTTCTGATGGAGGGAACAAGGCAGTAAGAAATTTGATGCTTGATGACTTCATAAGAATTAATAAATTGAAAGCTGGTGCAAAAGCAGCAACAATAATACTATTTAATACTACCAAGCATAGAGAGAAGAACACTGCGACTGATCATTAATATTGTGAGTCTTATTTCCCATAACCTTGTGTAAAGGGTGAGTAAAGGGTTACGAGAAATTTTTGATCGGAATGTCATTATCATAATTATGTTGTTTCAAAATCTTTAAATTTATTTTTAGATGAATTTAATGTATAAATAATCAAACAATTTTTATAGTACACTTTTCTTAAATTAAATTCAAAGATAATAATACTCATGTTGTTCAAAATTTTGAACAAATTATTTTCGCTTAAATTTTTTCCTTGGTAAAGTATGCCATTAGGTGGAGATTTGAAAATTGGAGAAGTGTGAGTCCCAAAGTCTAAAATGATATCGGTTGAAAGGGTGCAGTAAATAATGATTTGATTGACTTGGAAAACATAGCCAGATTGAGGTGGGAGTGTGGTATGTTAGAAGTAGTACATTTCAGTTTTGGTTTTTAGCCTGCAGATGTTCACGCAAGCATTTGGGAACCAAGACAAAGATTTGCATGCAAGAACTTCATTAACATTACCTTTGATATGATTTTTTATTGGAAGCTGAGCAGCACACAGTTAGGTCTTAAACTAACGTAGGAGATTAACAAGGGGCGTGATAAATCTATGATTATGGGGTAGGGAATTGCAAAAGAGTCAATCTTGGCAAAGTTAGATAAAAAGGAATGCCATTATGACAAAGAACATGAAACCAATCTTAATGAAGGAAACCTACGTTAGGGTGATGGACAAGAAGAAAAGCGCTCCGAAATTTAGAAAAGCACAATTGGAATTTTACTCATAAAAATTTGTTTTCTAACATTTCAACTACCTCCATACATAACATGACTCATCTCCCACCCATTCCTATTTTTTGGACTGAAAACAAAATAAATGACAATCTAATTGTCTCCCTCCTATAGTAGTTAATACAACAATCAAATAGTTGGACTTCTTAAGACAATTTTTTGGTGGTTTTCATAGGCAATAGATAGTGAATAACAATAAAAGTGCTTTGAAATTTAGAAAAAAGGATAATTGATATTATATTCATTAAAATTTGTTTTCTACAATTACTATTATCCATTTACATTTATCATCTCCCACTCATCACTATTTTTTGTACACCAAAAGTAAAGGACAACCTCATTATCGCCCTTTTGTAAAAGCTAGTTCAACAAACAAACATTAAGGGGCCGTTTCGGATCACTTTTGTTTTTTATTTTTTATTTTTCATATTTATTTTGTTTTGCTTATGTTTCAATTAGAAACAAAACATGTTTGGTATGCTTGATTAAGATATAGTTGTTTTTGAAAATAGTTAAAACACCTAATTGTTGTTTTATAGACAATGAATAGAAACATGCAAATAATACACCAAACAAATATGTTTAAAAAAAAAAACGGAAAAAAAAAAAGATAAAACTGATCCCAAATAAGCCCTAAGTCCTAAAACAAAAATAAGCTGAAACTTATACGTGCTAGAGCCTGAGTTAGGGAGTTTGCTGAATGGATCGTTTAAGCGTCCCATCTAAGTTTTTTTTTTAATAGATAAGCTGGCAGTTCGGTGCTGATATCGAGTGCTGAAATCTCAAACTAGACCTACTCGTCCTTGGCATCTTTAAACTTCCTCTTTGTCTTAATATGTTGATATAACTGTGAATTAAAAGTCATACATGTGGTATCCATGCAGCTTGCTTTTGTAGTAATTTTTATTTATATGTGGCTTACTCGCAAAGTCCATCAGCCTTAGATTTGAGTTTAGCCAACCCTAATGGAAATCTCTCTTTTTTAGGTAAGCTCACACCAAGTCCCACTCCTTGATGGTTGCTGGATTTCAAGAGTTGTTGGCTTAATTCTAATATTTCACATTCTGATTCTCAATTTTGTCATTAACCTATTGGTGTAGCTTCTTGAATCTCATTAATACTCTTATCCACATCAGCTATAAGCTCTATGGCAATGTTTTTTGGAATCAGTTCTCTGGGAGTGATATAGTTATGATCATAGACGAGATGGTTTGAATTTGCCATATATTATATGCAAGTTCTTCTAGACCAAGGTTCTAATACCACCATTGGATATTCTTGCTCATGAAATAACACATCAAAATTCTCAAATCGTGGTTAATAGCTTCTATGTTTTCATTAGTTTGCAAAAAAACAACTAAGCAATAGGGCAATTTGGTACCCTTTTTTCGCCATAGAGTCTTCCTAAAATGATTCATGAATTTAACGTTGATATCAAAAGTGATGATCTTCAAAATACCATGAAGATGCACAAGCTCATGGAAGTATAGTTCGATGATATATGTAGCATCATTAGTTTCGTGGCATTGCACAAAATGAGCCCTTTTGAAGAAGGTTTATTTAGGCACGCTATGTTGTGAATAAAATGCTATTATGATTGGAGGAATGCTAAGAAAGAAAATCATCATAATTTGAAAGAGACACTTTTATTTCACTCTAGTTTCTTCTTGATACAAATTCAAACACATCACACATATTTATGCTAGTGACCAATGTTTTGAAAACCGAATCGGGCCAACCGGTTCAACTGGTCCGAACGTGAAGATAACACTTCGATTTTCCCAACCAGTGAGCTTATTATTGCTTCAATTTTTCAAACTGCGTGACGTTTATTAAATTCTCCCATTATCCAATTTCCCAAACAACGAGGCTTATTAAATTTTCTTATCATCTGATTTCCCAAACAATGACAGATCTCAAGCTTTTCTTTATTGAGATGGTACGAAACCAGATAAAAATTTTCATCTTATTATTGAAATTTAAAAGATATTACGAAACCATATTAACATTCAGTAGAAATCTAAAAGATAACACGTATCCAGTGATATAATCAAAATGATGCAATAACTTGTAAGCATTTTTTATTGAAATTTAATTGATAAAATTTTGATTTTCATTCTTATGTGATTGTGGCAAATTACTTAATATGTAATAAAAAATCTAAGTTGTAAGTTACATTCATTAGAAATATAATTTTACAATTTATTGTAAATAGAAGTTTTTGTTAAATTTTTGTTCTTTTTTTTTCCTTTAGCTTTTGTTTTATAAATAATTAAAATTTTAAATTTTTAAATTTTTGTTTTTATTGCATCATTTTGATTATATTTAAATATTTTTTATAATTATTATGTTGTTCGGTTCAACCTCGGATTGGACCCCTATTGGACCTATGAACCTCGAATCTCTCTTCCTTTCGGTTCGATGTTTTGTCCAATTTTCAGAACTTTGCTAGTGACACCTCCATTATGATTGTGCCGACACATTTCAATCCTTAATGACTATTATTGACTTTTAGAATACTCTTCTACACGTCATTAATTGTATATTCTAGATTTTTCTAAACACTCTTTTTAAAATGCCTTTAGAATTCTCAAAAATTTCTTAGAATGAGTTTCTAGAATTTTCCAAAGACCATTCTAGATTATAAGCTTAATTAAAGCCTAATTTCATTTTTTTTAGGCGTTTTTGGGTTGCCCCACGATGTAGCACAATCCTCATGAGGTTTACGCACCGGATCATCTTTTACACCCACAAGCTCAGCTTGAGCCCCATAGGGGTGTACACCCCACTATTGGGTTAAATAAAAAAAGAAAAAAAAAGAACCCTAATTTCCCAGACATACCCGAATCACGTTGATTCACACGTCTCTTCCGCAACAGAAGGAGACCCCGCAGCTGCTTCCTTCAACAACAGATGATCCCGCAGTCATCTGATTCGTCTCTCGCACAGTGTGACCAACATAAAATCCTGCATTGGAAAGCCTTTTCCAATTCTGTAGCACTGGGGTGCCAACCAGCCCTTCAATTTGTACTCACAATCTACTTGACATCCTCTCCTCTAGGTTGGCTGAGAGTGTATGTGTACGGGGACNCATCAGTTATAAGCTCTATGGCAATGTTTTTTGAAATTAGTTCTCTGGGAGTGATATAGTTATGATCATAGACGAGATGGTTTGAATTTGCCATATATTATATGCAAGTTCTTCTAGACCAAGGTTCTAATACCACCATTGGATATTCTTGCTCATGAAAGAACACATCAAAATTCTCAAATTGTGGTTAATAGCTTCTATGTTTTCATTAGTTTGCAAATAAACAACCAAGCAATAGCGCAATTTGGTACCCTTTTTTCGCCATAGAGTCTTCCTAAAATGATTCATGAATTTAACGTTGATATCAAAAGTGATAATCTTCAAAATACCATGAAGATGCACAAGCTCATGGAAGTATAGTTCGATAATATATGTAGCATCATTAGTTTTGTGGCATTGCACAAAATGAGCCCTTTTGAAGAAGGCTTATTTAGGCACACTATGTTGGAAATAAAATGCTATTATGATTGGAGGAATGCTAACAAAGAAAATCATCATAATTTGAAAGAGTCACTTTTATTTCACTCTATTTTCTTCTTGATACAAATTCAAACACATCACACATATTTATGCTGTGACCAACGTTTTGAAAACCGAATCGGGCCAACCGGTTCAACTGGTTCGAACGTGAAGATAACACTTCGATTTTCCCAACCGGTGAGCTTATTATTGCTTCAATTTTTCAAACCGCGTGACGTTTATTAAATTCTCCCATTATCCAATTTCCCAAACAACGAGGCTTATTAAATTTTCTTATCATCTGATTTCCCAACAATGACAGATGTCAAGCTTTTCTTTATCGAGATGGTACGAAACCAGATAAAAATTTTCATCTTATTATTGAAATTTAAAAGATATTACAAAACCATATTAACATTCACTAGAAATCTAAAAGATAACATGTATCCAGTGATATAATCAAAATGATGCAACAACTTGTAAGCATTTTTTATTGAAATTTAATTGATAAAATTTTGATTTTCATTCTTATGTGATTGTGGTAAATTACTTAGTATGTAATTTAAAATCTAAGTTGTAAGTTACCATTCATTAGAAATATAATTTTACAATTTATTGTAAAAAAAAGTTTTTGTTAATTTTTTATTTTTTTTTCCTTTAGCTTTTGTTTTATAAATAATCAAAATTTTAAATTTTTGTTTTTATTGCATCATTTTGATTATATTTAAATATTTTTTATAATTATTATGTTGTTCGGTTCAACCTCGGATTGGAACCCTATTGAACCTAAGAACCTTGAATCTCTCTTCCTTTCGTTTCGATGTTTTGTCCAATTTTCAGAACTTTGCTAGTGACACCTCCATTAGGATTGTGCCAACATATTTCAATCCTTAATGACTATTATTGACTTTTAGAATACTCTTCTACACGTCATTTATTGTATATTCTAGATTTTTCTAAACACTTTTTTTAAAATGTCTCTAGAATTCTCAAAAATTTCTTAGAATGAGTTCATAGAATTTTCCAAAGACCATTCTAGATTATAAGCTTAATTAAAGCCTAATTTATTTTTTTTAAGGCGTTTTTGGGTTACACCACGACGGAGCACAATCCTCATGAGGTTTACGCACCGGATCATTTTTTACACCCACAAGCTCAGCTTGCGCCCCATAGAGCCGTACACCCCACTATTGGGTTAAATAAAAAAAGAAAAAAAGAACCCTAATTTCCCAGACATACCCGAATCACGTTGATTCACACGTCTCTTCCGCAACAGAAGGAGACCCCGCAACTGCTTCCTCCAACAACAGACGATCCCGCAGTCATCTGATTCATCTCTCGCACAGTGTGACCAACATAAAATCCCGCATTGGAAAGCCTTTTCCAATTCTGCAGCACTGGGGTGCCAACCAACTCTTCAATTTGTACTCACAATCTACTTGACATCCTCTCCTCTAGGTTGGCTGAGAGTGTATGTGTACGGGGACTTAAATTCTCCAGGTGGGTTGGCATTGGGATCGTTTTGCATGATGACTTGGGAAAACTTAGTTCGACTTTGGGTACAAGACTTCTACATTGTCACAACACATAGGTGGAATTGATGGCAGTTGGCTCTCTCTTTACTCTTTTTGAGGATTGGATGACCAAATGTCGGGAGATTATCATTGAGGGTGACAACNGGTTGGCTCTCTCTTTACTCTTTTTGAGGATTAGATGACCAAATGTCTGGAGATTATCATTGAGGGTGACAACGTCAATGTTATAGATTACCTTTGAAGCAACATGGATAAGCGGCGATGGCAGCGAGAGATTTTTTACGATTTTTTTTTCTAGATTCAATTAAGTTATTTTTCAACACATCCTCAGGGGTAGCCAATAAATTTGCTCATGCATGCGCTAGGATGGCTATAGATAGAGACTTTGTTTTGGGTGTTATAGATGTTGATGATCCTCTTTTTGTTTTGTTGCTAGAGGATATATGAGCTATGTTGATAGTGTCCTAGGGACAGTTTTTTGTTGTTGTCTTTTATGTTTTTATTTTTGTTTTTGTTTTTGCATGTATTTTTCATTTTGATTAATGTAATGTGCACTTATTCATGGAAAGCCCTTTCCTCCTACGTTGTTTGCTTCTCCTCTCGCACGTAGCGTGACCAGCAGAAGATCCGACAGCTGCTTCCTCCCACGACGCACGCTGCATGACCCGAAGGCAAAAGATCCTAGACTCTCTCACGCAGAGTGTGCGCTTCAACTCTTTCGCGACCGGATTTTATTTGGTAAGCAAATTGTATGCGGGTTTTAATGCTTTATAAGGAATTAATAGATTATTTCACTGTTGCTTATGTGTAGCTAATTTTATAAGATGGTGGTAAGACCTGCAATGCTCTATGGCGCAGAACTTTGGTCTTTAAAAAAAAGCATAAAACTAAGTTAAGTGTTGCCGAGATGAGAATGCTTAGGTGGATGCGTGACTTTACACTTAGAGNCGTCAATGTTATAGATTACCTCTGAAGCAACATGGATAAGCGGTGATGGCAGCGAGAGATTTTTTATGATTTTTTTGTCTAGATTCAATTAAGTTATTTTTCAACACATCCTCAGGGGTATTCAATAAATCTGCTCATGCATGCGCTAGGATGGCCATAGATAGAGACTTTGTTTTGAGTGTTATAGATGTTGATGATCCTCTTTTTGTTTTGTTGCTAGAGGATATATGAGCTATGTTGATAGTGTCCTAGGGACAGTTTTTTGTTGTTGTCTTTTATGTTTTTATTTTTGTTTTTGTTTTTGCATGTATTTTTCATTTTGATTAATGTAATATGCACTGATTCATGGAAAGCCCTTTCCTCCTACTTTGTTTGCTTCTCCTCTCACACGTAGCGTGACCAGTAGAAGATCCGACAACTGCTTCCTCCCACGACGCACGCTGCATGACCCGAAGGCAAAAGATCCTAGACTCTCTCACGCAGAGTGTGCGCTTCAACTCTTCTGCGACCGGATTTTATTTGGTAAGCAAATTGTATGCGGTTTTTAATGCTTTATAAGGAATTAATAGATTATTTCACTGTGGCTTATGTGTAGCTATTTTTATAAGATGGTGGTAAGACCTGCAATGCTCTATGGCGCAGAACTTAGGTCTTTAAAAGAAAAGCATAAAACTAAGTTAAGTGTTGCCGAGATGAGAATGCTTAGGTGGATGCGTGACTTTACACTTAGAGACAAATTGCGAAATGAATATAATCCGTGATAGGGTTGGTATTGCTCTAATGGCGGACAAAATTAGAGAGAGTCGCCTTAGATGGTTTGGTCACATAAAACGTCAACCATCAGATGATCCAGTTATGAGAGTAGATGTTTTAAATTTAACTTATATTAAGAAAGATAGAGGTAGACCTATAAAGACTTGGGCATATTGTCAAATAACGATGTTAATTTATTGGAATTAAATGAAAATATGACACTTAATAGGACGCAATGGAGAAAAAGGATTCATGTTAGATGAAAATAAGACACCCAATAGGACACAATGGAGAAAAAGGATTCATTTTAGATGAAAATAAGACACCCAATAGGACGCAATGAACAAAAATGATTCATGTAGCCATTTAGTGGGATAAAAGTTTATTGTTGTTATTGTTATTGTACATTGAGTTTATTGTAGCTATAGTAATTTCACTATAGCTACGGTAAATCTGCAACTTTGCATTGCTTTTGATTTTTTTATTTAATGTTTAAGGTTAGTTATTAATCTGTAATGGAAGTGGGAGATTGTGTGACCGATAGTGGTTGCACTAGCAAGATATACTTTGCATGAAAATATACAACAAACACACCCAATAAAAAATATTTCAGATGTAAGTTCTGCAATGAAGTGTGTAGTGAAAGAATAAACAGGATGAAACATCTTTTCGGCATACACAAGGGCATTACACCATGCACTAAAGCCCCCACTAAAGTTCAAGTGGAATGCAAGGAAGCATTAGAAGATACAAAAGTCAAAACATAACGTGACGAGATATTAAGTGACATTAGAANATTTAAATCTTGCCCCAACTGTTAATATCTTATGACTACGTGATTAGGATCGTCAAAGCGAATCTTTGTTCGTGAATAGCTCGTGTTCGGCTCGCTAAGTAAACGAGCCGAATACACACACTTTTTGAGTTCGAAATATAAACGAGCTAAACACAAGCTGAGCCTGTGTTCACTCATGTTTAACTCGTTTACACCTCTACTCTCAAAAGACACTTAGATTTAGAGGTCCAATAAATTCTTTCATCACAACACAATCTAGGAATTCTACTCTAAATTCCAAATTGGAAAAAGATGAAATAAAGGAAATATATGGGGCAATTGATAGATTCTGCCACTCAGCTGGATTGATATTTAATATTGCCAATGACCCATATTATATGTATATGTTTGAAGCAGTTGCTAGTTTTAGACCAGTTTTTACCACATCTAAAATGAATGAATTAAGAACTTGGATACTCCAAGATAAAGTGGCTTCAATCAATAATATGCTCGAGAAGTGTAAAAAGTCATGAAGTAAATATGATCGCTCGATTGTGTTAGATATTTAAACATATGAAAAAGTAGAATTTTGATTTAATTTCTTGTTAACAGCCCAACAAAGTTTTTTTTTTTTCAAATCTATGGATGCTTCTAATGCTATAGAGAGTGACGAGTCATTAATCACTTATTCGGTTAATGTGATTGAGAAAGTAGGAGAAGGAAATGTGATGCAAATTATAACAAATAATGAGTCAAATTATGTGAATGTTGGTAAAAAAGTAATTGAAGAAAGACAACATATATAGTAAACACCTTGTGCATCACATTGTATTGACCTATTATTTGAAGAAATTGGAAATTTGAAGATTCACGAAAACACACTTGCATAAACAAAACAAGTTGTTAAATTCATTGACGGGCACACGTGTTCTTGGTTTGATAAGATCTTTTACAAATGAGAGGATATTTGTTTGTCCAGCTATAGCAACCACTTCATTTAAGCATTGTTCTCCTCAGAAGTTCGATATTTTAGTCAATGTGCTAAAAAGATAGAATCTATAAAAGCTCGAGTTGTTATTTTATTCAATTCATATTTTTTGGGGCCATCTTGTTGTATAAAAAGTGTTGTACCTCTTGTAAATGTTCTAAGAGAGGTTAACTCACAAGAAATGCCAGTCATATGTTATATTTATGAGTTAATGGATTCAACAAAAGAAAAAATTTCTTTTAATTATGGGCATAATGAAAAGAAGTATGAATCTATTTTGAGAAAAAAATGATGCAAGAGGAAAAGTCCAACTTCATAAACCAATGCATGTAGTTGGTTATTATTTACTTAATTTCACTCTGAAGATATGAAAAGAATGTTGGATTATGAAGATTGTCTTAGAGCTGATATTCAACTAGATTTGTATATAGCTTAAGATGAGACTTTGGGATTAGAGTTGTTATAGACTCAATAAAGTTAAGACCTATTGCTTGGTGGATGAGATTTGGTGGGAAAACACCTGGATTAATGAATTTTGTGGTGGATGAGATTTGGTGGGAAAACACCTGGATTAATGAATTTTGTTTTTTGAGTTCTTAGCCTTTCATGTAGTTTATCAGGTTGTAAAAGAAATTGAAACACTTCTCAATCAATGGTAATATTTTTTTTCTTGAAATTATTATTACTTGCTTTTATAATTTTATCTTAGTTTAATACTAAGAAGAGGAACAAATTGGAACACATGAGATTGATTGCTCTGATGTATGTAAGGTATAATATGTAGATTGAGGGAGAGAAGTATAGAAAGAAAATAAGACTTCAATTCAATATTGTTAAATGACAGATTCTCATAATGAGTGAATTATTGAGAAAAAAAATCTAGTGCTTCTACTTGAAACCTCTTGGGTAAATGGAGAAGAACGATTATTTGATGTTGATGTATAAGAAACATACCCATAAGCAAAGAAAACAAAAAAGCCCAAAATATTACACAATAAAGAAAGAATATTTTTATAACATATTTTTATATAGAAAGGAAGTTGAATTAAAAAAGTTTCTTATTTACATTTAATTGTCATTTACATAACTATGCATTATTTTCCAAAAAAAAAGATCCTAAATATTTATGAATATCATTTTGTTTGTTTTTATAATTTAGACACTAATGATAAGGAGAAACAAATTATGAGTGCACCTGAGATTGAGGATGATGATGACTTTAATGAAGCAGTCAATGAATGCAGACAATATGAAAAACCTAGTTGTAATTTGGACATAGCTATTGGTGAAAAAAAAAAAAGATTTTGAGGATAAAGTTGAAGAATTAATAACATTCAAGGATTGAGATCAATTGAGCATAATTTTTTTATATGATTCTATTTTTTGTGGTGGATTTATGTTATTATCTGGAAGATTTTAATATTAGAATACTTGTTTTGAAATTCAACGAGTGTAAGTTTATTTAATCTCTCTTAGTAATTTTTTTATTAAGCACAATTAGTTTATTTTTTTCTCTTAAAATTTATATTCCTCATATTTTTTATATTATAGGGCTTACACCCAATTTTTTGGGGCTTATGCCTCGCCCCATAATTGCTAAGACGCCCCATTCAACACACACGCCTTTTTTAAAACATTGATTTTCATGACCCGTAGAGTAAGCTCATCTCTTTCTTGCTCTATCCTTAGTTGCTCCACTTTTTCATTCTTAATGTATGGAAAGAAATTTTAGTCCTCATCTTATGGGTCCCAAACTCATTCTCCTTCTTCATCACATACGACATCTCAACTAATGAGTGTTTGGATTATACAACTTGTAGCTTTTCAAGTTGGAGTCATAACCTATGAAAATGAACTTCTCACTTTTATCATCTAGCTTACTTTGTTGATCATCAGGTACGTGCACATAGACCATGCTTCCAAACATTTTTAGATTGGAGACGCTAGACTTCGTTCTATTCCTTGCTTCTTGTGCTGTCATTCCCCAGACACTTCTTGTTGAGATTAGTTGGACAAGTAAACCGTGTATGCAACAGCTTTGGCTTAAAACTCTTTTGGTGGCCTCTTACTCTT
>JXCR01129458.1:1591-18788 GCA_002079205.1 Phalaenopsis hybrid cultivar
GGGGGGGGGGGGGGTTATAGTTGATTAGAGCGACCCCTGTTAGGATCTCACCGTTCTCTTATCCCAATACCACTATTTCATTTTGAATTTACTTAGTTTAAACGAGTTGTTAAGCTCATTCAAGCTGGGGAGACCTAGTTAGTAACCGTGGGTTACCTCTTCCGAGGGACTCCCATAAATTCAAAGGGACGTATTATGCTTTTTTTGTTTTGTTTCAAAAAAGATGTTTTAATTTTGAAAACATGTTTTGTAATTTTTAGTTTTGGTATAGGTTTGTAGGTAAAGTAATGAAATGCAAGTAAGGAAATGCTATAAAATAAATAAATAAAATTACATTGCATAAAATAAATGTGTACCTGGGCCTCTGCTACCGCTGTATGTTAGAATTATAAAGATTTGTATATTTGCAGGAAATTTAAATAAATCGCAGGAAAGTAAACGAGGAATGTCCGGTATGAGAAAAAGTTGGAAAACGAGTCGTAGAAAAATAGGAACAAGTGAAAGATCACCCTTAGTTACAAATGGAAAACCAAAACTAAATGTAAGGCATTAGTAAAGGTGGGGGCTCAAAGTTGGATTGTGTTCTACCTGACCTTGAGAAAAAGATACCAACTCGATAATCTACGGAGGACAATCCTAGCCTCGATCCATGTGATTAACCGTGGACCTTTATAAGCTTTCATTTTAATTTTCATGCATATAAAATATACTTTATCATGTAAAAGAGATTTTTGTTCAAAACATTTACTAGAGTGAAGCAGTCCACAAATTAATTACTTCGATCAATCTAGGACTACAAGCAAACTAAAATTATCAAGGGCAATCATCCTCTCAAGAGTCGTCGAATAGTATCATCAATCATTATGCTCTCCTTTTGTCAAAGGTCCTTTAGGTTGGAGATAATACCCTTTGAAACGTTTCGAGTTCATTTGAACTTATCACATTGTTCAACTAATCATCCAAAAATAAATTTAGATTTAATGGTTCAAAACACCTTATGTTCAGTGAACCTTAATATTTTAATTATCCCAAGAGTAGAGTACTCAGACATTCACTTGATATTTTATTTAAGAGTTATGTAAGTGGATGCCCCTTAGAGCAAGGTTAAGTAATTAAAGATCATGTACCCACAATTAAAATTGGGCTTGTAGTGCTTAAAGATATTCATAATTGTGTTCCTCTTTTCTAAACCTCATTAAACAAGTTTAAATATCAAGCCAAGCTCACTACTAGGCCCTTAAATCATTTCTTTGAGGTAGATTTGTAATAATCAAAATGTTAAATGAAATGAAATTCAATCCTCATTAAAATCATGCTAATCATCTAATCACCAACTAGGGGCTTTAAAAAAGTAAATTAGTATCTTATTAACTTAAGCATATTACCTTAGTATCATCCAATTAAATTAACTTCCAAGTCATAACAATTTATAAAATTACATTTAAACCCTTATTATGAGAAGGTGACATATTGGTTTCTACCTCTTAACCCATTATGTTTCAAACATCTAAAAGAGTTTATTATGATCAAAATTACACATTTACCCTTTGATTAATCCTAGAATTTAATTAGGGCAGCAAAATCCCAAAATTACTATTTTGCCCCTTGTTGACCTCACTTTTGGTTGAGGTTTAGTTTTTCCTCTTTAGTAGCCTAGGGTCTAGCCATTGACTTTTCTATTGACTATTCTTAGAAAACTAAACAAGGAACCCTCACCATCAGAAACTCTACACTTATTTTCTTATTGACTATTCTTAGAAAACTAGACAAGGAACTCTCACCATTAGAAATTCTACAGCTTTCCTATTGACTATTCTTAGAAAACTAGACAAGGAGCCCTCACCATTAGAAATTCCAAACTCTTCTTTACTCAACTTGAAGTTTCACATATTGGTCTTAACCTCTAGCACTTAGTAGGTGGGGTCACTATAGGGGAACTCAAGATGAGTCACCCTTAGGACTGCTGGACCTTAGGGTTGACCCTGGGTGTTGGTATAGAGCTAAGACAGTCACTACACTTATCTGCACACACACTCACTCACAACCCTGAACTCAAAGGAGCTTAGGAAATCACTTACAATCACTTGCACTCACAATCACTCACTATCATAAACTTACACTTTTAGGTTTTGATCCCTTGATACTTTTGGGAAACTCATTTATGTGGTCTCCTAAACCCATTAGCCCTGGGCTAGGGTTTAGCTAAGACCATTATATAGAGGACCCAAAATGGGGTTTCCATTGGTCCATGGCTTATTGATGGTGGTTGGCACTCCAACTCTACCAAAATACCCAACTTAGCCTTTTGCCCCTAAACTCCCCCAAATTACCTAGACACCCTTGGGGCCCTAAATTTGGCCAAAATTTTCAAATCTACCCAAAATACCCAACTTGGTTCAAAAATCATTTCAAAACCTTTCAAAATACTCAAACTACACAAAATCACCAAATTTTCCAAATTATCAAAACAATACTCCTTACCCAAAAACTCCAAAAATTCTAAAAAATCCTCCCAAATATTGTTAATTTTATTTTTTTCAACTATCACATAACCCAATTTGGCCAATTTAACCATCTTTGACCAAAACCCCTAAATTGCCCTTTAAAGGCCCATATTTTCCCAAAATTATCTCAAATGTCTATCCAATTGGTCTCGATTCACCCCAATTTCAATCTCAAACTCAAATTCACCTTCAATGTGAGCAATCTAGACCAAATCCAAGCCCAATTAGTTGATGATTTGAACCCAATTTTGAGCTAAACCAAAAACCCAATTTTGGCCCCATGACTTGGATCCACCAAATTGAACTCATAGCCCACTTAATTGGCCATAATTTGTGTTGAAAGACCTTCATAACATCCCCATATATCAAACCTGACCTTCAATTGGCCTTGGGGAGACCTCAAATTCATTTGATTTCAACCTAAGTCCAAAAGCTCCTAATTTTCCCCAAATTGGCCATGCCATAAAATCTCACCAAATTGGTGGCCTTAGCCCCAAAATTTCCACCCCATCCCCTCATTGAAAATATTCAAAACATCTCCCTTGATCATTTGAACCCTTCAATTTGGACTTAGCCCAAGGCTAGCCCAACCTAGACCCATGTCTAACCCAACATGCCCAAATTGGCCAAATTTCAAAAATCTCCCAAATTGACCTACGAATTAAACTCAAAATCACTTCAACTCTTCACCAAAAATCTTCATAACAATCATCTACACAATTTTGATCAATCAATTGAGTCAATTGACATGGCTAACCTAGCCCAAACCCAACCTTTAATCAATTGAACCCACATTGAACCCATGCACTAATGATGGCCTAACTACCCCCAAAGTCAACAAATTAATGATTCCACAGCCATGAATTGGACCACAGTGACCATCCTAAACCTCTTAAAACCACCTAAACTAAGCCATGGACCAAAGGTTCCCTAAATTAAGGGATTTAATGCCATATTTACTTAAGCCTTAGATATTTTTGCCAACATAAAGCCTAAAATCATTAAATTGCTGTGACATATTCTCCTGGGTTCCCTGAGCTCCTAGCCACCTCCTCCTGGCCGGCCAACCAGCCTAGTGGCCGGAAAATAGCCAAACTGAGAGCCACCCACATGGGATTAAACCCAATTCAAACCTATAGCCCACATCATCCAAATTGAAGCTTAGAGCCTCTCTGCCCTCCACCTAGGCAACACATTGCACCCCCTAATTGGCCATGACAGTCATCCTTAGCCATTTTTTTATAAAAGCTAACCTCCACGACCATGGAGGGAGAGCTAAAAATTCCTCTAAGAGACTTCCCCAAATTTATCCCAAAGCCTCTTTGAGACCTCCTCAGTGCAGCCCAACCACCACATTGCCCTGAATCCCCTTGCCGGAGCCCAATTTTTGAGCTGAAAACCTTGACGGAGACAGGACAAAACTCCCCACACCTCTAAACTCTACCAAACACAAATTAAACTCACCCACACCTTTGCAACAGTGAAAGGAGCTAAAGCCCCATCAAATTCCCCTCTCACAGAGCCTCTACCACAGCTCTAGACCAACACTCAAATCCGGTCGTGATCAAAATCATATATAGGCCTCACACTGAGACCAGAGGCTCAATCCCTGGCCTCCTTGGATCCCAACGAACGTGTTGAGACTCTCTTATTGAAGCTTCACTTCTTAGAGCAAAGGTATAAAACTTCTCTCCTTCCCGAGCCTATTTTGATTCTCCATTTGATTAGGCTAAATCTAATTGCATGATTACCGTATGGATGTGTTTATCTCAATTAGATGAGTCCATAAGATCAAACCCGAAGTGATTTGGTTGAGTCTACGCCGAGATCTTAAGGTTTTAGTGTGGACGGTCACGGGATCACTCTATCGAGGATGATGACAGGGAGCCATTTGATCAAGCGTGTATTGAATGGACGGAGGAGATCGAGCCTGACAGTGCTTCCGAACATAAACAGTGGAACGCGTGGCTGCTTATGTGGATGACGGCATCGAATGGGAGCGCGCCGCGTGGAGTTCTGAGCTGCCTAGGATCTACATGGCGCCGTGTTGTTTAAATAGATAAATAGGGATTTTTTCTATTTATTTAAATACATCTAACTTCAAAAATTCATATCTTGGTGTAGAAAAATCACAAAAATAAAATAAAAATACATTCTTACTCAGTGAATAGAGGAGAAGAATGTGAAAAAAAATTTAAATCTATGTGATGCATATTTTATTTTTAATTAATTAAGCACTGATTTAGATGTTTTGAATCTCCATGCATGTAGTGATATCACCATGGCTTAAAATTTTAGCATGTTGTTGCCTTTGTCTTAGGGAACATTCCTTGATTTTTCTAAAGTCAGAGGAGTTCCCTAGATAGAGAATCATATTTTCCAAGTTTATGTTCATTACTTGATTAAATCAATCATAGAAATTAGCATGTTGCTTAGAAAAATCTAAGAAAATTTTGGAAGGTTTATGATGACCAGAGAGCCCTTAAAACAATTTTCATGAGCCAAGTCATTCAAATTACACCTAATCTTTATAAACCCTAAATCACTAAAATAATTAATTTTAAAAATACAAACAACAAAATGACTTGATTTTTGATCTCCACTATCTTTTAGGATCCAGAGAACTCACTATAAAAATTTCAAAGCATTTTAAGTTCTTTTGATAACTTAAATTAATTTTTGAAGTTAATTAACATTTTTGGCATAAAAAAATAGTTTTAATAATTAAAATATAACTTGAAAAATTATCAAACTTAGTTTTGTGAGTTCTCTGTGATCAGGGGTATTTTATAAAAATGAAATGATGTTTAAAATAAAAACTTGATTTTTAGCCTATTTTAAAAATTTAAATAATTAAAAATCCCTAAAAATCACAAAAATAATAAAATTCATGGAAATGTTCTAAATTATTTTGTAACCACTTAGGAATAATTGGAATATTTTTCCCAGTTTTCTAAATAAAGATATTGAATTTTAAAGCTTAAAAATAATTTTTAAAGGCAAAAATGAGTTTTCACTAAAAATAATTCCAATAAATCAAATAAAATTAAAAAAATATAAAATATTCTCCTTTGAGTTCCCTGACATCACGAGGATTTTTAAAAAATATAAAACTTGATTTTCTCTATTTAAAATGTTTTATAATTAATAAACACTCCAGAATTTAAAATAATTCTTAAAATTCAAAAAATTATGAAATTTGGTCCAAAGTCTTCTCTGTTCTAGGTCTACCCCCAGTAAAAATTTCAAGGGATTAGCATTTGCCTTGGTCAATTTAAGAATTTTCTTTGAAAAATCCTATTTTTGGATGAAAATAATTATGTAAATTATATTAAATCTTGAAAATTCACATTTTCTCCTCTGATGTCTTAATTGACCCATGAATGAGGAAGGATAAAAATTTTAAAAGTCATTCGAATTGAATTTGACAAATTATGAAGTGTTAGAGCTTTAGGGGCAAATGTGTAATTTTGGAAATTTAGCCTTAATTAGCATTTAGGCTTAATTCAAGGAGGGAAATGGGTAACCTCTGATCTTAATTTGGATGTTTGAAACACAAGGGGTTAGTTGGTAGAAACCAACCTAACTTTCTTAATTGAAAAAGATAAGTTAATAAATTTCTAAATTATTAAAATTTGGAAGTCTATTAAAATAAAATGAACCCAGGGCTTAGGGGTATGATTTTTGAAGTCAAGAATTAATCAATTTAATACCTCTATTTTTATTTTCAAATAAAATTCAAATCATGAATTATGACCACCTAAAGCTTAATCTTTTCAAAGCTAATTAAGACAGTCACCTAGGTCTTAAGGGCTTACTAGTGACTTAGGCTAAATCAAGTTTCATTTAAATAAGGATTAGAAAAGTAAACATCATTTAAAATTAAAACAACTTTCAAACATTACAATCCCAATTATAACCAAAATTTGGTTAAGTGTTCCAATAACACTAGCTTGCCACTATAAGAGTCTTCACCCACATAATTTTGAAAATTAAATTACAGATGATAATTAACTTACTCTTAGGGATAATTGAGACATCATTGATCTTTGAGCATAAGGGTGTTTTATAGGATGAATTATTAAGAAAGATAATAAGTTTAAAAGAACTCAGGATTTTCCACCAGGCAGCGAGAGAGTAGCACGGACCTGCTTGTTTCTCTAGATCTGTTGGATACCTCGGAGATCTACTAAACTTATTATATTTTTCTTAGCAACATCATCCCTAATTAAACTCCTGAGGACCCACCAAGATATGACCTAGGGTTAAATAGGTCGTCAAAATTTTACTTCCCTATCCCATATAAACTGCCTTAACATGCTTTTTGAGTTTCAGGTGGTGAAACAAGAAGACTCGCCAGGTACGCTTTTACAGTTTTCGACATTGTCTTTCTTGTACTTTTATACTGTGCTTTTCTACCTGCAAACTTGCATGCTAAACAATGATGTCACCCTGCATGAAAATTAAAACTATCAGGATAGCCACAAAACCAAAACCAAAACAAAAACTAAAATCAACCAAGATAAAATTCACCCCACAATATTCAAAATATAAAACAACTCAAGCAAAACAAAAATTAAAATCAATCAAGATAAAATTCACCGCCACAACATTCAAAATATAAAACAACTCAAAATTTTAATACAAATATCACATAAAAGTACAACTTCAACTAAATTAAGACATCTTTATCGGATGATCGGGAATCCTTCGGAGGAAGTAACCTACGGTTGCTAACGAGGCATCCCACGGTCTAAATGAAATTATGGAACTCATTAAGTTGAGTTTAGTAAATTCATTTGGACTTTTTCCCACGATCTAAATGAAATTATGGAACTCATTAAGTTGAGTTTAGTAAGTTCATTTGGACTAAGCTATGGTCTAAATGAAATTATGGAACTCATTAAGTTGAGTTTAGTAAATTCATTTGGACTAAAGTCGGTCTAAATGAAATTATGGAACTCATTAAGTTGAGTTTAGTAAATTCATTTGGACTAAGTGTAACGAGGCTTCCCAAGGTCTAAATGAAATTATGGAACTCATTAAGTTGAGTTTAGTAAATTCATTTGGACTAAGTGAATCCGTAGAAAATAGTGGTGCTGGAAAGAGGGAAACGTAGGATCCTAACCGGCGTCACTCTAATCAACTTTAATATGCCCCCCCTAAAATTTAAAGAACTTCAACCATAGGGTCTCTTGATTTAACATCATAACTTGACACACTTGAAGATTCAAACTTGTCGTAGCAAGGAGCTTGGAGCTAGCATGGTGGGCAGCACGGCCATCTTCAACAACAAAACCTGTCTTCGTCGCAGCAAGGAGCTTGGAGCTAGCATGGTGACAAGGAGCTTGGAGCTAGCATGGTGGGCAGCACGACCATCTTCAACAGCAAAACCTGTCTTCGGTGAGGACTTGGAGCTAGCATGGTGGGGCAGACGGCCATCTTCAACAGCAAAACCTGTCTTCCTAGCTAAACCAATCTTCCTTCCTTAGACTTAAACAATAAAGCCATAGATGTCTTCCCCAGCTAAACCAATCTTCTTTCCTTAGACTTAAACAACAAAGCCATAGGACTTCGAGGTTGCTTGCTGTTGCGGCAAGGAGCTTGGAGCTAGCATGGTGGGCAGCACGACCATCTTCAACAGCAAAACCTGTCGTCGCAGCAAGGAGCTTGGAGCTAGCATGGTGACAAGGAGCTTGGAGCTAGCATGGTGGGCAGCACGACCATCTTCAACAGCAAAACCTGTCTTCGGTGAGGACTTGGAGCTAGCATGGTGGGGCAGACGGCCATCTTCAACAGCAAAACCTGTCTTCCGCGAGGAGCTTGGAGCTAGCATGGTGGGCAGCACGGCCATCTTCAACAGCAAAACCTTTCTTCAGGCAAGAGCTTGGAGCTAGCTTGGTGGGCAGCACGACCATCTTCAACAGCAAAACCTGTCTTCCATTGTGGCAAGCAGCTTGGAGCTAGCTTGGTGGGCAGCACGACCATCTTCAACAGCAAAACCTATCTTCACCAGTAATCTTCCTTAGACTTAAACAGCAAAGCCATATGACTTCAAGGTTGTTTGTTTATGCAAAGTAAATCCTCACCTTAGCTTTAGGCCTTCTTATAGCCCTGCTATACAATATAAGCCCTAACTCGTCTTAGGATTTCGTGGTTGTCGTTTGCCACAACCTAAGTTCTTACATCTTCCAGGCTATTTGTGTGATCGTTTCACATGAATGTAAGCCCTAACTAATAAAATTGACAGGATGAAACAGCTAAATATTTCTCCTCAGAAATGAAGCCAAACATTACGATAGCTTGGGTAGTCACCGGGGTTCTCCTCTAGATCCATGACATCCCCTATTCTTCCTCCTTTGGACTCTACAACAAAATGTTCCAAATTTGAACCAATCCCCTTTCACACCTCTACGTACGATCTCATTGAAAAGTCCTACCCTTTGAAATTTCTTGAAGATAATATTTCTTGATTTTTATTGAGAGTCTTCTTAAGTGACTTTGGTCATTTAAGATGTAATTAACTATAGGGGCTTGCCCTTATAGGAAGCATGTCTGAACCCAGCTTAATATAAACACTATTTAATCCTTTATATTAAATAGGGGAACTTGTCGGCAAATACAAAGGTTTTGCAGACCAAACATATGTCATATATTCCTTAGTTTATTTTATTGAGCCTCATTCTCAAGTCTTGTGTTTATCCTTGGAGATAGATACAGGATTTGAGGTATAGCGCTCTTTCATTTAAATTATGAAAAATATGAGGTCAGTTTGATTTCATATTTCTCTAAAAACTAAATATGTATATGTAAATTAAAACGTCCTTCCGAAGCAGGCGACGGGATTTCGATTCCGGTGACCGATAGCTTCTTACAGGCAACTCCTCCAACACAAAATGACACCGACAGCTTCTACCGACTCTGCTGGGGACAAGCTTTTCTCTCCATTCAAATCAAGAAATATTTTCTTCACACATCGGTAATGTTTCCATGTCTCTCTTGAACAAAATTACCCTTCTTCCGTTGACATACATCACCCATTTATGTCTTAGGAAAGTATGGCTAACTCCTTGGACTTCAAGACTAGCAGTTCAACCATCTTTGAATAGAGGGGTTCAGAAGGCCATTAAGGACTCTTTGAATTTTTTATGTGGGGTCGGACCCCCAATAGGTCTGTCGGTGGACTAGTTCCACTTTAGCCTTGTCTGCCACTAAATGGGTCCTGCACTGGGTCCTTAAATACTTCACATCTCCCTTTCAATTTTGATTTTCTACTTTGCAAATCGTTTTGTGCTGCGTGCACTTTGAAATTTTCTTACATTAATTAAATTTTACACCTCTTGATTTTTCTTAAACAATATTTTAAAACATCCATAAATTAAGACCCACCCGGTCTACAGATCAACCTTTACTTTTAGTGCTTGCACTAAAAATTATGAGGTTTTTGGCCATATAGCTGACCCCAAAACTTTCTGTTTTCAAGCCTGCTGCAATGGCCTACCCAACCCTGACATTTTCCTTTAAACTGCCAACGAGCGACGAAGCCCGTAATCTCGCTCCTTCCATCAAATTCGGAGCAGGATTTGAAGATCTCAAGGTCATCCTCGGGAAAGCTTCGTTTGGGGTAATGAAGATTGCCGCACCGGAAATACAAGAACCATCTGCAGAATTCAGCCTGAACTGCCTTCAAGACTTCCCTTCCTGCAAGAAGTCTAAAACTACTTCCATCGCGGCACCCGCCAAAACTTCTAGCCTCATTGCTGCTAAGGGGAAAGAAGTAATGATTATTGAGGATCCAACTGAGGGATTAATTGTCCCACCACCTGTGTTTGAAATTGGATCAAGTTCAAGGACTGTACTGCTGACCCGAACTCAAAGGAGGAACCACAACAGAAAAGTTGAGAACGCCATCAAAGCCCAGGCTCCCAAGGAGACACCCGTTGAGGAGGAGCCTCATCAAGTTGAAGAAGTGTTATCAGAAATTTATCTACTCCTATGAGGGAGTAGATTCCATCCTTTGACGGATACCGATGGAAACAAGAGTATTTGGAGAATCACCGCTGCATTACCCTCACTTCATGGACACGGTGAGGAGAGAAAGGAGTTCACTCCTATCACCCGAGTTAGTGCAATTTTTAAAAGGCTAGCTGACAAAGAAGGATGTTCAATTGGCGAATTACTTAAACAAGTGGGAGGTGCAATTTCCCCTCGCATGAAGGAGGAAATTTTGAAGGGCATCAAATCCGCCAAACAGTCCCACAAGATAACTGGAGTGCCACCTACTCGCAACCTTGTCTGGTTCCGTTTAGGGAAGAGAGTTGATACCACAATAATTAATAATGATCACACTGCCACCAGGACTACAGGCCATCGACCGGTTAAGTCAAGATCGGGTCTGAAAATCTTATATGTCACCCATTATGAAGATATTTTTACAACCCCAAAGGCAAAGGCAAGACAATGACCTAACACTGTAGTCGGTCTACACCACGGGGAGCATACTTTCCCTCAACATACCGATGTTTCTAATAAGACGCTCTGTCCTGAGACATCTTTTTTAAAAAAGAAAAAGGTATGGGTACCCAAGGTTGCTGCACTGATACAGTCCAGTGAGTCCGCGGGACAAGAAATGAAACCAGGATCTAAAATATCTGACCTCATTACAACAATAGCCAGCAAAATGGAGGAGCAAGTAGAGGATGTCCATCAGGGTCCTCCAGATCTTAAAGCAATCAAGGAATTAATAATTGAAGAAAAAGTTGAGAAACTCAGGATCGAGATTTTCGAGATAGCTCGAGAACATGGAGTTTCCGTCGATAGCAACGATGAAAATTTTGATTACAATGATGACTTGGAGGAAGATTTCATGGATGTCCATGTAATTGAAACTAGAGCCACCACATCTATGCGCGAGGCTCAACCTCACACCGAAGAAAACGTCGTAGATGAGCTGCGTATGGCTGTCCTCTTAAGTGGAGAAAAGAATAGAAGAGATGACCGCAACCATGACCTCTATGGCCGTTATTCAAGGGCAATCCCAAGTACCACAATCAGCCAGAAATCATACACATCACAGATGAAAGGAGAGAGGTTGCTTCGGTAAATAGAGATGAGCAACATAGAAAGGATTCTCCATCAGGTGCTATGCCAGAGAAAGAATTCAAGCAAATGGTTGAACAAGTGCAGGACACTTTAACCCAATCTAAGGGTGGTGCATTGGTTCTAAAGGGTAGACCTTACCCGAAGGAATTCGATGCCATGCCTTTTCCCAAGTTTTTTGTGGCCCCAAACTTCAAGGTATTCGATGGGACTGGAAATCCCAGACAGCATATAGTATATTTTCGAGCCAGCTGTGGTAACACGAGAAATAGTGAAGCTCTACTCCTCCAGCAGTTCATCAGCAGCTTGTCAGGAGTTTCTTTAGACTGGTACGCCGACTTGCCCAACGGGTCAGTTAAAACATATTCCAAGTTGGAGCAACTATTTATGAATAGATTTACCGGGGCACAACACCATGTGTCTATTCAAGAGCTCATGATGGAAAAGAAAAAGCCTAGCGAAACCTTTGTAGACTACATTTTGAGGTGGAGAAACCTTGGCATGAAATGTGAACCTCAGCTACAGGAACATAATGCGATTGAAATTCTACTCAAGAGTATTCATGGGCTAGTAGTTTTCATGCTTAAGGAACTCACCATCAAATCCTTCGAGAAGCTACTCAGTAAAGCCAGCAGTCTTCAAGAGGAAAAAAAGCACATGGAGCCACACAAAAAGGCCAAGGTAACCAGAGTGTTTGAAAAGAAATCAGGAGTAGTAGCGACCGTCGACAAAGGAAAGCAACCGATAAAGATATATGCAGAAGAGCATCATCAGTCTTCCTCACAGTACACTCAGAAATAGAGTAGTCAATCCAACCAGCGACTGCCTCAAGAGGTATCACCTCGAACAGGGGATAAGAAAATGTCCCTGTCAGAGCGACGTAAGATAGTGTATTCTTTGAAAGATGAAGCTATACCTAAAATATTTAGAAGTCTGATGAAGAAGCTAGAATTCAAACTACCAGATCCGAAGAAGCCCAAAGAAGTGGATAAGAAGAATGAACCAAATTATTGCCCATACCACCGGTTTCTTGAGCACACTATAGAAAAATGTTTCATCTTTAAAGACTGGCTTGAGAGGAACCTTAAAGAAGAGAACATAACAATCTCGAAAGAATATTTAAAAGAACCTGAAAAAGGTTCCATAAATATGATTTCGGCCGAGCCAATCTCTCCATTTGATCCGTATACTGGAATAGATGGATAGAGTACAACTTGGGATGAACTTAAGAGGGTCCTTAATCAAATACAGGATTCATTGAAACATGCTTTTACAAATATCGAAGAAGAATGGAATGAGGTCTAGAGCAGATCATCCAAGAAAATACTGAACAAGATCCAGTCTGCATCAAAACAAGCCTCCATTCAGAGTCCTCAACATACCAAGCCCGAGATGAAGGTTTCGCCAGGAGATCCGTCATCGTCGAAGACAAAAAGGAATAAGAAAGGCATCACTACAAAGATTGATAGCACGGGGGATAGGATATGGGCTGCCTTTACTAGATTGGTTGTCTCGGATTCGGGGAAGAAAATCCTCGAACTCTTGACTTTGTATGATTATCTTTTTGTCCCTCTGAGATCTTATGAATATAATGATTGTGATTTTGTCTACATTTTAACTATTTCTGGTGATAACGTAACTGATTATGACCGATCTAGCTTTGATCTTGATCCCCAAAATAATCCTCAAATCGTACCCGAATCTGATGAACTTGTTGTCAAGTCCAAAGAAGACACCAATGACACTACGTACGACAGCTCTGATAATGAGGAGCCAATTCTCGAGCATCACGGTACACCGCTTATCATCAACTTAGATCTTTTTGATGAAGAGGAAAAGACACCGGAAGATTCAACAATGATATCTCAAAAAGATGAAATCACAGAAGTTAACTTAGGGAGTAGAAAAGTGTTATCACCAAGAATAGCTCCAACAGACAAAGGAAAGCAGATGATGACTCGAGAAGAGATACCTCCACCTCTACCAGTGGAAGAACCGCATAATCAATAAAAAATCAAAGGATCATACAAAAAAAACTACAACATGCTGTTGACCTCATTTTTGGTTGAGGTTCAGTTTTTCCTCTTTAGTAGCCTAGGGTCTAGCCATAGGACTTTTCATGTTGACTATTCCTAGAAAACTAGACCATGGAACCCTCACCATTAGAAATTCTACCCTCTTCTTCACTCAACTTAAAGTTTCACATATTGCCTCAACCTCTAAATACTTAGTAGGTGGGGTCACTATGGGGGATACTCAAGATGAGCCACCCTTCTAACCTCTAGCACTTAGTAGGTGGGGTCACTATGGGGGAACTCAAGATGAGCCACCCTTAGGTCAACCTCTAAATACTTAGTAGGTGGGGTCACTGTGGGGGAAACTCTAGATGAGTCACCCTTAGGATTGCTAGACCTTCTCTAAATACTTAGTAGGTGGGGTCACTGTGGGGGAAACTCAAGATGAGTCACCGTTAGGATTGCCTAAACACGTAATAAGTGGGGTCACTATGGGGGAAACTCAAGATGAGTCACCCTTAGGATTGCTGGACCTTAGGGTTGACCTTGGGTGTTGGTCTGGAGCTAAGGCGCTCACGACACTTATCTGCACCCACAATCTCTCACAACCCTGAACTCAAATTTCTAGCCTAGATCCCTTGAACTTTTGGGATACTGATGTAGATGGTCCCCTAAACCTACTAGCCCTAGGGTTTTGGTTTGGGTAAGACCACTATGTAGAGGACCCAAAATGGAGTTTCCTTTGGTCCATGGCTTATTGGAGATGATTGGTACCTCAACTCTACCAAAATACCCATCTTGGTCTTTTACCCCTAAAACACCCCGTAATTAGCAAAATACCCCTCTTTGAACCAAAATCTGACAAATTCCAAAAAATTCCTAGAAAATCCCAATAAATCCCAAATATTCCCAATCTCATTTTTCTCAACTACCACATGACCCAATTTGGCCAATTTGACCATATTTAACAAAAATTCTCAAATTGCCCTTTAAAGACCCAAATTTCCCCAAATCCAACTCAAATGTCCATCAATTTGATCTCTTTAAAGATCCAAATTTCCCCAAATCCAACTCAAATGTCCATCAATTTGATCTCAATTGACCCAATTCCAATCCTAAGCTCAAATTCACTTTTGATATGACCAAACTAAACCAAATCCAAGCATCCAATCCTAAACTCAAATTCACTTTTCATATGACCAAAATAAACCAAATACAAGCTCAATTGGTCCATGATTTGAGCCCAATTTACCTCAAACTCACTTTTGATATGACCAAACTAAACCAAATCAAAGCTCAATTGGTCCATGATTTGAGCCCATTGATTTGGGTCAAAACCCCAATTTTGACCTGTGAACCTAATCTCACCAAATTGAACCCATAGCCTAGTAAATTGGCCTCAATTGATGTTGAAAAATCAAATCTCACCAAATTGAACCCATAGCCTAGTCAATTGGCCTCAATTAATGTTGAAAAATCTTCATCTGACCAAATTGAACCCATAGCCTAGTCAATTGGCCTCAATTAATGTTGCAAAATCTTTACCTCACTAAATTGAAACCACAGTCTAGTCAATTGGTCTCAATTAATGTTGAAAAATATTTATAACGTTCATATACATCAAAATAAACCATCAATTGACATTGGTGAAACCTCAAATCCATTTGATTTTGGCCTAAATCCAATATTCCCAAATTTAGCCCCAAATTGGCTAAGNCTCCTCATTAGGTCCATATTGACCATTTACAACAATCAATTTGAACTTAGCCCAAGGCTAACCCAAGCTAGACCCAAGCCAAATTGATTAAAATTCAAAATTCCCTAAAATTGACCTTTCAATTGAACTCAAAACCATTTCCATCCTTCACCAAAGTTTCAAATTGACCCCCCAATTGGACTCAAAACCACTTCCATCCTCCACCAAAGTTGTTCCTTAGTCCAAGGCTAACCCAAGCTAGACCCAAGCCTAGCCCAACATGACCAAATTGATTAAAGTTCAAAGCTTAAGGCTAACCCAAGCTAGACCCAACCATGGCTAACCCAAGCTAGACCCAAGCCTAGCCCAACATGACCAAATTGATTAAAGTTCAAAATTCCCTCAAATTGACCCTTCAATTGAGCTCAAAACCACTTCCATTCTTTACCAAAGTTGTTCCTTATGATCATCTACACCATTCAAATTGACCCCCCCAATTGGACTCAAAACCACTTCCATCCTTCACCAAAGTTGTTCCTTATGATCATCTAACCATTCAATTGAGCTCAAAACCACTTCCATTCTTCACCAAAGTTGTTCCTTATGATCATCTACACCCCCAATTGAACTCAAAACCATTTCCATCCTTCACCAAAGTTGTTCCTTGTGATCATCTACACCAGTCCCTTAAATTGAGCTCAAAACCACTTCCATCCTTCACCAAAGTTGTTCCTTATGATCATATACACCAACAAACAACAAATTGAGCCAGTTGACATGGCTAACCTAGCCCAAACCCAAGTTTTGGGCATTTGCACCCACTTGGACCCATACACTAAATGTNAAATCATAAAAATAATATAACTCATGGAAATGTTCTAAATTACTTCCTAATTACTTAGGAACAATTAGAATATTTTTCCTGATAAAGATATTGAATTTCAAAGCTTAAAAATAATTTTTAAATGCTAAAAATGAGTTTTCACTAGATATGTTCTAAATTGCTTCCTAATCACTTAGGAACAATTAGAATATTTTTCCTGATTCTCTAAATAATATATTGAATCATGGAAATGTTCTAAATTGTTTCCTAATCACTTAGGAACAATTAAAATATTTTTCCTGATTTTCTAAATAAAGATATTTATTTTCCCAATCACTTAGGAACAATTAGAATATTTTTCCTGATTTTCTAAATAAAGATATTTAATTTCAAAAAATAATTTTTAAAGGCTAAAAATAAGTTTTCACTAAAATAATTCCAATAAACCAAAGAAAAATCTAAAAAATATAGAATTTGCTCCTCTGAGTTTTTTGATCTTAGGGGGATTTTTCAAAAATATAAAACTTAATTTTCACTACTTAAAATATTTTATTTTTATTAAATAGTAACTTAAAATAATTCTAATAAATCACAAAAAATTCAAAAAAATCAGAAATTTGATCCAAAGGCTTCTTTGGTCTAGTTCTACCTCCAGTAAAAAGTTCAAGGGATTATAATTTACCTTGGTTAAGTTAGGAATTTTCTTTGAAAAATCCTATCTTTACATGAAAATAATTACATAAATGAAATTAAATTTTGAAAAATCACATTTTCTCCTCTGATGTCTCAATTGACCCATGAATGAGGTAGGATAAAAATTTCAAAGTCATTTGAATTGAATTTGACAAATTATGAGGTGTTAGAGCCTTAGCGGCAAATGTGTAATTTTGGAAATTTAGCCTTAATTAACATTTAGGCTTAATTCAAGGAGGGAAAATGGGTAACCTCTGATCTTAATCAATTTAATTGATGTTTGAAACACAAAGGGGTTAATTGGTAGAAATTAATCTCACTTTCTTAATTAAGATTAATAAATTTCTAAATTATTAAAATTTGGAAG
>JXCR01129459.1:9797-69613 GCA_002079205.1 Phalaenopsis hybrid cultivar
TCTCCGGAAGAAGAGAAGTGCCTGAGAGGAGGATTTGAGCATATTTTCTATTGTCATATCAATAGAGGATTTGGAGCGTAGTCCTGTAAGTTCCATCGATTATAGGCAGTGATCTGAGCAAGTATTTTGAACTTCTCTAAATTTTTATAATTAAAATTTCTTGATGGTGTGCCTTCGTGGTTTTTTCTTGTTAATGGGTTTTTCACGTTAAATTATGTTGTGTTTTTTTAGATTTTTTTTTTTTTTGTGCTTCCATTTGAATATTTTGTTCTAGTTTTCTCGAATAAGTGTGATCCTATTAGGCGGTGTGATTTTGATTTCTAATTAGATCAAAGCCCTAATAGAAATATAAGATTTCCATCCCAACAAAGTGATTTTAAAGCGAAGTGTTTGATTCGAGTGGGAGAAATGACCAACAAAGCAAAGTACAAAGTGCAGAAGTTTAATACGACGAACTTCAAATTCTGGAAGATGCAAGTAGAGGATTTGTTGTGTTAGAAAAAAACTTTATTTGCCACTATAGTTTATCATAAAGGATGGGTCTATGACTGAAAAATGAGAAGTGCTATATCATATAGCCCTAGAACAAATTCATTTATCACCTTCTTCATCTATTGTATTCAATATAGTGAATGAGAAAACCACGATGGATTTCATGGTGGCATTGACAAAGATGTACGAAAACATCGTATCTCGAAATTTTTCTAATGAAGACGCTATTCAACATGAAGATGGTGGAAGACAGTTCAATGGCAGAATATCTGATTAATTTTAACAATGTAATGAGTCAGTTGTGTTTTGTGAGGATTAAGTTTGATGGTGAGGTCAAAACACTACTGATAATTTTTTCATTATTGAACAGTTGGGATGGTTTGGTCACCATGGTGAGTAACACTTCTGGAAAAATGAAGTTGAACTTTGATGACATTATGAGGTTGGTGCTAAATGAAAAAGTTTGCAGAACGTTAGCGAATGTTAAAACTTCAGGTTTTGCATTGAATGTGAAAAGCAGAGAAATGAATCTAGATAGGAATTCAGGCAGAGCAAATTCAAGTCCAGAAAATACACTTTTGGGTCAAGCACAAAAAATGATAGAGGAGAATGCTAAAACTATGGAAACAAATGGTATGTCAAAAATGGTTGTAAAGATATAAAAAAACCTAGTTGTGGAGGACAAGAAAAAAATCTCTCGATAAATACTTATACAGTTGAAATCCAGGGTGACTCCCTGGTATTATGCCTAGTCAACATTGAATCTTGGATAGTAGATTTAGGTGTCTCTTTTCATGAATGCCCTCAAAAAAGAGGTATTCCAATTTTACACTAAGAGTTATCTAAGGAAGGTTTATCGGGGAAAGAACAAGGCCTACAATCGAACGAAATAGTGATGTGGATAACAAGTTGCAAATTGGAATAGTTTGGAAGCTTACTGAAGTTAGACATTATCAAAATTTGAAGAAAAATCTCATCTCTATGAGCCAGATGGCAAAGTCGGGGTTTGTGACTACTTTCACAAGTGATTCGTGAAAATTGACCGACAGCTGATGGATTGAGGCAACATTGAAAGAACTCTTTACCTGCTCAATGAAATGATTGATCTCATTGATATAGCTGGAAGCATAGTCGATGCATGTCTGTGACACTTTGGACTTGGTCATATAAGCGAGAAATGTATGGAATCCCTATATTCACAGAACAACCTTCAAAGTTTAGATCTGAATTTCTGTGAAGATTGTATATATGAAAAGAAAAAAAAAACTTTCATTGTCTAAAAATGAGTCAGTGATGAAATAAAAAATACTAAAGTTAGTGCATATTGATGTATAGGATACTACTCCAATTCAGTTCATTAAAGGATCCCACTACTTTGTCATGTTTATTGACGATTACACGAGAAATGTACGAGTTTACTGTTAAAGCAAAAATCTGACAATTTTGAAGAGTTTAATAAATAAAGGGCTATGGTAGAAAATGAAACAAAGTTGAAGCTGAAGTGTCTCAAATTAGATAATGGGGGTGAGTACACCATGATCAAAGCGCAAGAATTTATGTGCTACAGAGGGATGTGACTCGGCGCATGAATAGAACAATCACGGAGCATGCCAAGGGTACGAAGCTGTTTGCAGGCTTCCCAAAATAGTTTTAGACTGAAGGAATAAATAATATTATTTATCTGATTAACCGTGATCCATCAGTACCTTTGGAGAAGCGCTTGCCTAAAGAAGTCTAGAGCGAAAATGAGGTAGATCTATCTCGTTTAAATATACTTGGGTGTTATGCATATATGCATGTGATGTAGGGTCCAAAAATAAGCTTAACTCGAAATCTATCAAGTGCACCATCATTGGGTATGGCTCAGATGAGTTTAGGTTAAACTTCTCGGATTATTTGAATTAGAAATTCATCAGGAGAAGATACACAGCTGAGAATCTTGCAAACATGTTGATGAAGGTGGTGAATATCGAGAAACTGTAGTGATGCTTTACTTCAGTTGGTGTCCATGAAGGTTGAGACTGGGGGTGAGTCACGTTACGGTGTGTGAATATAAAAATGGTACATATGAAGGTGCAGATCTGGTGATAGGTGTTGCATTCTTTCGGTTTCTAAGTGAGAGATTATTGAGTTGTGGAGCTTGGAAGAGCACTCACAATTGCAAGGAAGTCAAGCAAACAGCAGAGGTATTTCTAGAGCAGCGCACCTGCGCCTGGAAAATAAGTCCATGCTTACAAATAGAGGCGTGACATGCTCACAACGAGGTCTACAGTGCTCCCGAACCGTCTATTTGAAGCTTATGTGTCAGGTTATAGGAGAAGCGACATTCTTGAGCCAGGTGTAGTAGTTACTCTCCTGTTTCAATTTAAATCATCCATTTGAGCGACGAAGGATGACACTCTCATATGAGGTTCTTTAGACAATGGTTCTCATGAAGAAAAGAAGTGAGGATTTCAAGATTATTTCCTCTTCTGAGATTGAGAGAAAGGGGTTGGAGGAAGTTTTGTAAGTTCGGTCGATGATGAAGAGGAGATCTGAGTGAGTATTTTGTAAATTTTTAAATTTTATAGTGAAATTTTCTTAGCGTTATGGCTCCATATTTTTTTCCCATTCTGGGGGTTTTCCTTATTAAATTCTAGTGTGTTTTTTCTGGATTGTTCTTTATCATGCTTCCGTTTGAATATTTTGTTCTTGTTTCGTCGAATCTATGTGATCCTATTCCTCAGTGTGATTTTAATTTCTAGTGGAATCAAAGCCCTAGTAGAAGTATAAGATTTTCATCCCAATAGAGGTCTACCCCAATCAAAATAATTAACTATGCATTTGTAAGTACAAGATGTGCCCTTCTCCCACAACAAAAAGATTGATATTACAATCTTACAATGAAAATTACACTTGTTTTTATACAACACAAAGTAAATGTGTGTTAGACACAACAATCATATTTGAACTACAATGGTTGTTGTTGGTCGCGAACTGCTGGCGGTGGTCGACAGCGGTCGATGTTTACTCGCTTGGTTTTCAATACAAGTGTTAGACACAACAACCGTATTTGGACTAAAAGGGTTGCAAGTAGGGAAAGCGTTGATGGACAATTGTTATGGACGATGGCCGACGGGTGGTAGTCGATGCATACAAAAACAGAGATTATCACCAGAATCTTCTTTCCACAGCAGGCTTTGGAATTCTTCTTCTTCTTCCTCAGGGACCTATTTATAGCCTTTTGGGGAGGTGCATCCTGGTCTTTTGGCGCATAAATTTCATAACCATCCAATCAAAAAGTCCATTTCCATTCCACCTTGATCATAGGTAATATTTTTCAGAATTTGGATGCTTTATTGACCTTAGAATTTAGAAATCCTAGACTCGTTGGATTTTTCTTATCGAGACGCTCGATTTAACTATAAATATATTGTATTTGGAGTTCATTTGAACATTCAATTAACAATTCAAAGCCTCCAAATATACTATAATAGTTTGATCTGAGCTTGATTGAAACCTCGTTGAAAAAATTTAGGTGTCATTTTGTTCGTCTTGTTGAGACGGTCAATTTGACTATAAACTTGCTGAGATCAAAGCTTGGAAGATCATCAATTTGAGTTTGGAAGATTTCTTACTAAAAATGCATCAAAACACATGCTTGATGACAAAAATTTCTTGACGACACATCAATAATGATGAGAACATAAATAAAGCTTTCAACTTTTTATTCCCAGATATTGGGTTAAAGTATTCATCTATTTTATACATCACATACAAAAAATAGAAGAAAATACCAATTTTGAAGTACATATCTAAGTTAAATATTTTGGGATCGCAAGAATGAAATATTTGATAACTTTCAATCTGAGTAAAGAAATCATGCTCGTTTTATGACATCAATAACATATAATATAATAAATTTGAGGCACTTGGCATTTCGTGCTTCAAGGCTGATAAAAATAGAACAAACTATTCCTCCCTAAAACTAATCCCCCAACTCTTGCTACTGACTCTAGTTTTAGTGCATGATTTCTGTAAGTTTATTTATTATGTAGTACCGAGACAACATGGCTCAGAAAGCTAGGCCTGTGATGAACATGCAAGGATCTTTATTTTTGTTTATATTTTTATATGAAATAAAAATACATTCGATATCTTAAATATAGTTTTTATTGAATATTGAAAATTTTAATCTATTGTAGTTTAGAAGAGAGCGGTGGTGCAGCAGCAGTGATTTTAGAAAAAACGAAGACAGAATCAGCCTCAGTGCAGGGTTTACCTGCAGTGGGCAGTAGGGAGGTTTGGTGGTAAACAGTAACTCGATAGCAAGTATGCCAGTTAAATTATCTAATAGTTTTCTCCCAATATAATCTTCTACACAAAGCTATACAGAAAAAACATAAAAAGTTGACGGTATAATAAGGTTCACTGGCACAAAAAAAATGATAATTTGTAAAGAAAACAATACTCATCCAGTTAATAAAAAATCACCTACTGACCTGTGAATNCTTGGTGGTAAACAGTAACTCGATAGCAAGTATGCCAGTTATATTATCTAATAGTTTTCTCCCAATATAATCTTCTACACAAAGCTATACAGAAAAAGAATAAAAAGTTGACGGTATAATAAGGTTCACTGGCACAAAAAAAAAATGATAATTTGTAAAGAAAACAATACTCATCCAGTTCATAAAAAAATCACCTACGACCTGTGAATCTAAAGGATTAGATTCCCGGGACACAATGTTCTGCAAGCTGATTATGGCAGCTGAGGCAGCTAAAATAGGCTCTACTGCATTCTGTAGATTTCCTTCTTGATCTGGTCTTCCCTCTATCACTGCTTTGAAGAAGCCACATCCAGCAAGTAAAGGACCAGCCTTCGATCCAATGACTGAAGTGGGATGCTCATGAGATACATGAACGGCAAATATAGCCCCCACATCTCTGAGGGCGCCATCTTCAATCATTTTCTTTGCACCTATACCTGCTTCCTCTGCGGGCTGAAAGAGCAACTTAACAGTTCCCTACAACAGAGATGATGTGGAGAAAAGGGCTGAGATGTAAGAAGAATAGTGCAAAAATGCTAAATGTAGTATATGTTTCTGCTAACTACTATCACAAAGACAAAATTCATAAAAAAAATTTAGTTTGAGAGCAGGTCAAGCTCCCTGAATGAAGTAACACCTAGGAGAAATGATAACTTGTTTTTTTTAATGACATTAGCATGCTGCCATTTTAATTAAGGGGCATTTACATACATATCACACAATTTTTATGCATTTACATAGCTAACACTTAAACTTTGCCTTTACATTTATACCAACCAAGCATTTTCTATCACATAAAACATACCACCATTTTAATTTTTAAACAGTGAAAGACACCTTTTAATGCATGGGTAAGGTGACATGTAAAAATTGAAGTTTAGGTGTAAATGTTGGGAAATGTAAATCACGAATGACTATTCAAAATATCCATAAAAAATCTTCAAACAAAAGCACACAAATCAAGAAAACACAAAAAACACCATATTTAACATGGAACAACCTCAGAACAGAAAAAAAAACATAGAGTCACACCACAATAAAAAATCCAATATGAAGAAAATAAGGAGAATCGTACAAATTACACGACACTTAAGCCTCTCAACACTTTGAAAACTCCAGGACACTCATCTCCTCTCATTTGCACAAGAGAAAGTCAAAATCCTTTATCTTTCTTCAAGCAGAACCGAACTTTCAAGTGCAAAATTGCCCAAGGTCAATCATTGGCGCCAGGGCTCCACAATAATGGCGTCATGATGCTCTAAAGGGGCACTAAAGTGCCGTGTTCTCAGGTTCTGAACCTGAATTGGGCTCGGCGGCACTGTTGTCTCAGCATTAGAGTGTTGCAGGTATGGCACCAAGGAGCTATGTACGAGGGGAAAAAAATTTCAGGGGCAGTTCCATCGAACCCAATACATGGAAGCACTGGCCCACTAATCCCCCCGACAAACTCACCATCTGGCTTGATCAACGAAATTGAGAGCTCTGAGTGAATAATTTATTAACACAATCAAGCTCTACATAATAGCAATTAGATATGTAAATACATAGGAATTGAGTGGTATGTATGTAAATCTTCCCTTAAATAATTATGATATCACTACATTGGCAGGATCCTCAACAAATGGGAATGATGTTTATGCTGTCCGCATTTTATGAGACAATACTTTTTTGGAACATGTAATTGGAAAAAAGCATTCAAATTTGCATTATATCAGCATTCTAGAAATCCACAAATATTCTCATTGTCATTCAAATTTAAGGGAGGATTAATCAGAGAGCACCTCTGCAGAATTGAGTTTCATATTTAAGTACAGGTACCATTCATAGCTCAAAGTAAATGAGCTAGTTCAAAACCCAAATTATAAGTGTCTTATATTTTGCATTAAGTAATATCTGTTAGGTATGGCTCATATACCGGAACTTGGAGTTTCTTGAAGTGAAGAGGTGTGTCTCTTGGTGAAGAATTGTGTCTCTTTATATTTTGTGGGTTGGGGGGGAGCTAGAGCGAGTTGGTAATTTATCTATAGGTTTTTTATATGTCTATATATATGTGTAACTCTTAGGTGTGTAACTGAACTCCCCCTCTGAAATAGTGAATTCGCAGCACGCTCCCGAGGATGTAGACATCTTTGCCGAACCTTGTTAAATCTCTGCGCTCTTCTTCTAGATTTGTGTCGATTCCTGTGATTGTTTCGCCCTAAATTTCATAATAATTGGTATCAGAGCGAGGTTCTAGGGCGGAGGAGATTGACACAGAAAGAAGAAGGAAGAGGAAGAGGATCGCGGCGAATTGGAACAGAGGAGTTCATGGTTCGCGGGAAGAAGATCGTCCGCGGGTGAAGCTCTGGGCGAAACGCGAAGCGAAGCAAGTCTGCAAGTGCAGTTCGCGAGAGAGCAGAAGTGTTCAGTGGTGCGCTATAGGCAGAGCAGACCCGACAGTCTTCGCCCGAGGATTCTGATTAGCGATCCTCGGACAAGTTCGGGACGGGCGAACAATGCGGAGTGGACGTACGAACAGGGGGATCGGTAGTTCGCGGAAGAGAGGGATCGTGACAGGAAGGATCGTCATAGGAGTTCGGCGAAGTTCTGCCCAGGCGGGATTCGCGACGCGGAACAGGCTTCTTTCAGGAGTGCAGAGAGTTCCGTGAGTTATGCGGAGGATTTTTGAGAGGAAGAATAAAGGAATCTTTTATTTCCACTAGAAGAGTATTCCTTTAAATTCTGCTGGGAGGAAGAATAAAAGAATCTTTCATTCCTATTAGAGGAATATTCTTTGGTATTTTCTCTGGAATTTCTGCTAGAAGGAATGGAGGGTGGATTTTCCCTTGGCTGGAGGTTAATTCCTGAAAGTTGTTAGAGGCAAGGAAGGAAAGGAATATTTTATTTCTGCTAGAGGAGTCTGTGCTGTTGCTGGAGGCTGAAGGAAGGATCTCGGAAATAAATTATTTTGCTGGAGTGATACGTGAGAACACTGCAGTGAGGAGGAGCGGAGACAGTTTCACAAAGGAGAGGAGTTCAGTGGCAAACATGAGTAGCACGCAAATTTTGTGGATTGTTCGCAAAGAAGACGGGCTCGCGAGAACGAACGGGTGCGAAGCAGTTCAGATGAAGGGCTGCGGCGGTTCGGCGAGTTATGCTTCGGGGAGTTCGCTGTAGAGGCGGTGTCGAGGCTTCAAGGCGCGACAGTTCACGAACCTTTGCGGTGTTCAGCAAGGTGGAGTTTGTGAACAGGAGTTCGCATGCGGTTACCGCGAACAGGAGTGTTTGAGAACAGAGGTACTCAGCCAGAGGTGTTCGCAAGTTTGTCGCACAAAGAGTTGCGGCAGGTGGTGCTCGACGAGCGGAGTTCGTAAGTTTGTCGCATGAGTTGCGGCATATGCAGATGTGACAGGTAGTGCTCGGCCAGTGAAGTTCGCAAGTTTGTCACAGGAGCTGCGGCACGTGCAGTTGCGACAGGTGTTCGTAAGTTTGTCGCAGGAGGTTTTGTAGCAGGTGCAGTTGCGACAGGTAGTGCTTGGCCAGCGGAGTTCGCAGGCTTGTCGCAGGAGAAATTGCGACATGTGGAGTTCACAAATTTTGCGGATTGTTCGCAGGTTTGTCGAAGGAGAAATTGTGACAAGTGGAGTTCGGCTGGTGTCCGCAGTATTTCAGCCGAATTTTTGTGCGAACGGGAAAGGTGCTTTGTGTGAAAAATTTGATTCACGAATCACTGGAAACTGCGGGAAATTGTTACAAATTGACAGAGAAAATTTCAGGTTTATTTGAATTTATTTGTGCTGTGTGTTTTGTTTCATACAATGCAGGTAAAATTCGCTACAGCATTAAATTTGAATGGCAATGACTGGTGCAAAATTCGAGATAGTGATGTTTGGTGGAACAGAGAACTTCAAATTGTTGCAAATAAAGGTGAAAGATTTGTTGGCACAAGGAATTTTTTGAAGGCATTGCGGGCTACGAAATCTGATAGTAATATCTATCAACTGTTGGGGAGTACACTTGTAGGTAGAGTGCACTCTGTCGGATTATATGATGAAAATGCAGCAGGTATGTTGACCAAGCCAGATATTTTTAACAACTTCTTGGGTGACTTGAACTTGTTGAATGTTTGCAGTTGCTGGTTGGCATTGTTGCTCAACCCACTACGGTATAAGAAACTCCATGAAGTATTTCTACTAAGGGGCTGAATATTCGCCAAGGTGGAGAATTGTTAGGTATGACTCATATATCGGAAGTTGGAGTTTCTTGAAGTGAAGAGGTGTGTCTCTTGGTGAAGAGGTGTCTCTTTATATTTTGTGGGTTGAGGGGAGCGAGGGCGAGTCGGTAATTTATCTATAGGTTTTTTATATGTCTATATATATGGCAACTCTTGGGTATATAACTGAACTCCCCCTCTGAAATAGTGAATTCGCCGCTCGCTCCCGAGGATGTAGGCATCTTTGCCGAACCTCGTTAAGGGTNGTTAAATCTCTGCGTTCTTCTGGATTTGTGTCGATTCCTGTGATTGTTTCGCCCTAAATTTCATAACAATTGGTATCAGAGCGAAGTTCTAGGGCGGAGGAGATTGGCACAGAAAGAAGGAAGAGAAAGAGGATCACGACGAATTGGAACAAAGGAGATCATGGTTCGCGGGAAGAAGATCGTCTGCGGGTGAAGCTCTGGGCGAAACGCGAAGCAAAGCAAGTCGCAAGTGCAGTTCGCGAGGGAGCATAAGTGTTCAGCGGTGTGCTATAGGCAGAGCAGACCCGATAGTTTTCGCCCGAGGATTCTGATTAGAGATCCTCGGACGAGTTCGGGACGAGCGAACGAGGCGGAGTGGACGTACGAACAGGCGGATCGATAGTTCGCGGAAGATAGGGATCGCGACAGGAAGGATCGTCATAGGAGTTCGGCGAAGTTCTGCCCAGGCGGGATTCGCGACGTGGAACAAGCTTCTTTCAGGAGTGCAGAGAGTTCCGCGAGTTTTGTGGAGGGAGTGCGGAGGATTTTTGGGAGGAAGAATAAAGGAATCTTTTATTTCCACTAGAAGAGTATTCCTTTAAATTCTGCTGGGAGGAAAAATAAAAGAATCTTTCATTCCTATTAGAGGAATATTCTTTGGTATTTTCCCTGAAATTTCTGCCGGAAGGAATGGAGGGTGGATTTTCCCTTGGCTGGAGGTTAATTCCTGAAAGTTGTTAGAGGCAAGGAAGGAAAGGAATATTTCATTTCTACTAGAGGAGTCTGTGCTGTTGCTGAAGGCTGAAGGAAGGATCTCGAAAATAAATTATTTTGCTGGAGTGATGCGTGAGAGCACTGTAGCGAGGAGCGGAGACAGTTTCACAAAGGAGAGAAGTTCAGTGGCAAGCATGAGCAACACACAAATTTTGTGGATTGTTCACAAGGCAGAAGGGCTCGCGGGAACAAACAGGTGCGAAGCAGTTCGGATGATGGGCTGCGGCGGTTCAGCGAGTTCTGCTTCGGGGAGTTTGCGATAGAGGCGGTGTCGAGGCTTCAAGGCACGACAGTTCACAAACCTTCACGGTGTTCAGCGAGGTGGAGTTCGTGAACAGGAGTTCGCGTGCAGTTACCGTGAACAGGAGCGTTTGTGAACAAAGGTGCTAGGCCAGAGGTGTTCGCAAGTTTGTCGCACAAGGAGTTGCAGCAGGTGGTGCTCGACGAGCGGAGTTCGCAAGTTTGTCGCAGGAGTTACGGCAGATGCAGTTGCGAAAAGTAGTGCTCGGCCAGCGGAGTTCGCATGTTTGTCGCAGGAGTTGCGACAGGTGCAGTTGCGACATGTGTTCGTAAGTTTGTCGCAGGAGGTTTTGCAGTAAGTGCGGTTGCGACAGGTAGTGCTCGGCCAACGGAGTTCGCAGGCTTGTCGTAGAAGAAATTGCGACAGGTGGAGTTTGCGAATTTCACGGATTGTTCACAGGTTTGTCGAAGGAGAAATTGTGACAAGTGGAGTTCGGCTGGTGTCCGCGGTATTTCAGCCGAATTTTTGTGCGAACAGGAAAGGTACTTCGTGTGAAAAATTTGATTCACGAATCACTGAAAACTGCGGGAAATTGATGCAAATTGACAGAAAAAATTTCAGGTTATTTGAATTTATTTGTGGTGTGTTTTGTTTCATACAAGGCAGGTAAAATTCGCTGCAACATTAAATTTGAATGACAATGACTGGTGCAAAATTAGAGATAGTGAAGTTTGGCGGAACAGGGAACTTCAGATTGTTGCAAACAAAGTTGAAAGATTTATTAGCACAAGGAATTTTTTGAAAGCATTGCGGGCTAGAAAATCTGATGGTAATATCCATCAACTGTTGGGGAGTACACTTGTAGGTGGAGTGCACTCTGTCGGATTATATGATGAAAATGCAGCAGGTATGTTGACAAAGCCAGATATTTTTAACAAGTTCTTGGGTGACTTGAACTTGTTGAATGTTTGTAATTGCTAGTTGACATGGTTGCTCAACCCACTACGGTGTAAGAAACTCCATGAAGTATTTCTCTTAAGAGGCTGAATATTCGCCGAGGTGAAAAATTGTTAGGTATGACTCATATATCGGAAGTTGGAGTTTCTTGAAGTGAAGAGGTGTGTCTCTTCATATTTTGTGAGTTNTATCTATAGGTTTTTTATATGTCTATTGTGTAACTCTTGGGTATATAACTGAACTCTCCTTCTGAAATAGTGAATTCGTCGCTCGCTCCCGAGGATGTAGGCATCTTTGTCGAACCTCGTTAAATCTCTGCATTCTTCTTCTGGATTTGAATCGATTCTTGTGATTGTTTCGCCCTAAATTTCATAACAATATCATTATCATAAAAATTTATAAGAGAAATCAACAGAATTGCAGAACTGAATAACAATTTCAAGGTATTAGAAGTATCATGCACACCCAAAGCAATTAANCCAAGCTCCCTGAATGAAATAACACCTAGGAGAAATGATAACTTATTTTTTTTAATGACATTAACATGCTGCCATTTTAATTAAGGGGCATTTACATACATATCACACAATTTTTATGCATTTACATAGCTAACACTTAAACTTTGCCTTTACATTTATACCAACCAAGCATTTTCTATCACATAAAACATACCACCATTTTAATTTTTAAACAGTGAAAGACACCTTTTAATGCATGGGTAAGGTGACATGTAAAAATTGAAGTTTAGGTGTAAGTGTTGGGAAATGTAAATCACGAAAGACTACTCAAAATATCCATAAAAAAACTTCACACAGAAGCACACAAATCAAGAAAACACAAAAAACACCATATTTAACATGGAACAACCTGAGAACAGGAAAAAAACATAAGAGTCACACCACAACAAAAAATCTAATATGAAGAAAATAAGGAGAATCGTACAAATTACACGACACTTAAGCCTCTCAACTCTTTGAAAACTCTAGGACACTCATCTCCTCTCATTTGCACAAGAGAAAATCAAAATCCTTCATCTTTCTTTAAGCAAAACCGAACTTTCAAGTGCAAAATTGCCCAAGGTCAATCATTGGCGCCAGGGCTCCACAATAATGGCGTCATGACGCTCTAAAGGGGCACTAAAGTGCCGTGTTCTCAGGTTCTGAACCGAATTGGGCACGGCGGCACTGTTGTCTCAGCATTAGAGTGTTGCAGGTATGGCGCCAAGGAGCTATATACGGGGGTAAAAAAATTTCAGGGGCAGTGCCCTCGAACCCAATACATGGAAGCACTGGCCCACTAATCCCCCCGACAAACTCGCTATCTGGCTTGATCAACGAAATTGAGAGCTCTAAGCGAATAATTTATTAACACAATCAAGCTCTATATAATAACAATTAGATATGTAAATACATAGGAATTGAGTGGTATGTATGTAAATCTTCCTTTAAATAAATATGATATCACTACATTGGCAGGGTCCTCAACAAATGGGTATGATGTTTATGCTGTCCGCATTTTATGAGCCAATACTTTTTTGGAACATGTAATTGGAAAAAAGCATTCANTCTCCCACCACTGCCTGATGCTCTACCACATTACTTGCATATATATCCAACACATCTTAGTGTAGCACCAAACCGCATGCCAACCATCGAAGTTTGGTCGGATGGTCAATTCCTATTGTCGTCTGTATAATCATGAGGCCACTAGTAATCCTATAATACCCAGTTTTGGCAAAATCAGTAAAATTTTGGCTAATATATTCCCAAATTTTTGCATTCCCCAAAATCCAACCAAATCAATTTTAAAAATTATACATGTTGAACAGATATATGTGATATATAACACAATCTATAGATTATGGATGCATTTAGAATTATTAACTTAATTAAATTAATTAAGCATTTAATTAATACCCGAATATTGCGTCACTATAGCGGGCCCACCTTCTTCCGCATTTTTCTCGACCTGCAACGAACCTGAGGCGATCAAATGGTTGGGATTAATTGGATCTAAGTTAAAATGTCGCACTCTCTTCCATTTCCCTATCCCAAATCTCCTTCTTCAGTAAGACTGTCCATTCAGTCCTGTAGCAGGGGCGATCCAGGCATGACGACAGTGAGCTGCAGCTCAAGATTCGGGGTTCTGAGAAGAGAACAGAACGTAGAATCCTCACTTTCGTGACATTTAGAACACTTATTTCCTTCCATACAATTTTTTTCTGCAATTTGCCATGAGCTGATGTATAGCGAGAGGTGGAATAGCGTAGGAAGCTGCGACCTTCAATTCTTCACTCTCGATAAGGAAAAACTATTACATCAATAATACGCACGTAGAAGTAACATGCGTAGCCAATGAAATCACGCCACGACACCTCACGTTACAGAAAAAAAAAACGGCGCAGTAATACGGGGAATATCCCCCCCTGTGTTATTCATGTGTTATTGCGTGTTATTCATGTGTTATTGCGTGTTATTCATGTGTTATTGATANTTATGGTTTAACAATGTTGAACATATCACAATGCACTGTACCAAGTCACAATAATGATTACTGGTCATTTCCTCCCACCACTGCCTGATGCTCTACCACATTACTTGCATATATATCCAACACATGTTACTGTAGCACCAAACCGCATGCCAACCATCGAAGTTTGGTCGGATGGTCAATTCCTATTGTCGTCTGTATAATCATGAGGCCACTAGTAATCCTAAAATACCCAGTTTTGGCAAAATCAGTAAAATTTTGACTAATATATTCCCTAATTTTTGCATTCCCCAAAATCCAACCAAATCAATTTTAAAAATTCTACATGTTGAACAGATATATGTGATATATAACACTATCTATAGATTATGGATGCATTTAGAATTATTAAAATAAAGAGATAATAACTTAATTAAATTAATTAAGCATTTCATTAATACCCGAATATTGCGTCACTGTAGCGAGCCCACCTTCTTCCGCATTTTTCTCGACCTGCAACTAACCGGAGGCGATCAAATGGCTGGGATTAATTGGATCTAAGTTAAAATGTCGCACTCTTTTTCATTTCCCTATTCCAAATCTCCTTATTCAGTAAGGCTCTCCATTCAGTCCTGTAGCAGGCGCGATCCAGGCATGACAACAGTGAGCTGCAGCTCAAGATTCGGGGTTCTGAGAAGAGAACAGAATGTAGAATCCTCACTTTCGTAATATTTAGAACACTATTTCCTTCCATACAATTTTTTTCTGCAATTTGCCATGAGCTGATGTATAGCGAGAGGCGGAATAGCGTTGGAAGCTTCGACCTTCAATTCTTCACTCTCGATAAGGCTGTTAACGGGAATAAGGGAAGATAATATGAAGGGAAGGAAAAAGAGGAGGAAGAAATTAATAGAAAAGACCTTAGGGAGAATTTATGCAAGGAAGCCCTTTTGAGGTATGGTTTCGACTAAATTAAGAATTAAGCTAAGAATTTCATGCATATTTTCAAGAAATCAGGATTCCATGTAGTTTACATTAGGCGGCAAGCTTGAGGAAAGTCGTTGTAAGACAGCTCCATTGATTCAAGTGAAATAACTTTGTTAAATTAGAAATAATAATTTTATGTATGATTTTTATATGATTTCTTTTGACGTACGATTTCACTTAAAATTTTTTGTATATTACTGAATATTTGCACATGTTACATGAATGCAAACTTGAACTGATACTGACGACATTTATGATTTCAATATTTTATTGATCTAGTAAGCATATTTATAAAATCTTTGCTTACATGTATTTATATATTGTTGTTTATGTATATGAGATATGATTTGTCAATAATGAATACTTGTTACATAACTTGTGTTTAAAGGAATGTTGCAAGAGTTGTGATATATAGACTATTAAATGATTTCTTACAAGTATGAATGATGAGATTCCCGACTACTAATAATTAGGCAACAATGTAACATGGGAACTTGATAAGGGTCAATTATACATTATTTTACCCACTTTTATTCCTGTATTTTATCTGTTATTTGTCTTATCTATCATGAATTTACACTTATGAAATATTTTTGTTGTTGTTGTTCAGATAACAGGAGAACATACACACATTTCAGAGTGAGAAAAGCTAAAAAAAATTTGTCAAACTATCAATCAAGAATAACTGAAATCGGGCAGAATTAAGTGTTTCCTTATTTAAAATTGCTGAATTAAATTTTGTAACTTAATTGTACATATTTTTCCTTATAGTTGAATTTTTAGATTAGGAATATGTATTATTACAAATTATTATGTATTATTAGACTATCTAAAAGAGATTATATAGACCATTATTTGTTGGAATGAAAGCAAAGGAAAAGACATTCAATCTATTTACTCAAGCATTGATACGGTATTAGAGCCACGTCGAATCGTTCTGATTTGAATCTTTCGTCATCTTCGCTAGCCTTTGGGAATCGTTCATCTTCATCTTCGATTCGAGCTCATTCCATCTTCGTCGGCATCTTCGACTGCTTACTTACATCTTCAGTGTCTTCGCCTGCAAATCAACGAGAGTCTCGTTTGCGATCCAATCTTCCTCCCAGTCGCGTCCAAGTGCGATTCTACCCTGTGCTCATTGCCTCAAGTCCCATTCCCAAGTATAAAAAGAGTTATTCATTTGGCCTCGGACGTTAGAGTAGTGTCGGTGAAACTAAGGACTCTTTCAACTTCATGAATGCTTGCTCGATTTCGACCAATCATTCCAAGTTCATTACCTTCCCGAGTGTTTTAAAAAATGTTGCACATTTGTTGTCTGACTCCAAAATGTACTGCCATAGGCTCAATATCTAACCATTTAACATTTTGACTTTTGTGTTTCAGGGAGATGACATGTTCAGCAATGTCTATACTTTCTCTGGGTTAGCTTTTATCTCCTTAAGGATAAAGAGATAACCAAGAAACTTACATGTGGATGCTCCGAAGGTACATTATAATGGATTTAGTCTCACATTAAATTTTTGGAGGGTTTTGAATGATTCTTGTAAATATTTTATGTGTTGTTCGGCCGATTGATTTTTAACCATCACAACAATCACATACACTTCAACATTTTTTTCTTCTTTACTTGGAGAAAATTACATTCATCAGATGTTGGTAGGCAACCCCAGTCTTTTAAGCTAGAAAGGCGTTACATTATAACAGTACACACTCACACTAGTGATAAAAGTTGTCTTCTCTGCTTCAGCTAAGTGCATCTTTGTTTGGTGGTAAGTACAGAAGGCATCCAAGAAGCTCATCACAGTGGCCGATAGTTGATTCCACTAACGCATCAATCTTTAGCAATGGATAGCAGTCCATCAGGCAGACGATGTTCAAGATGGTTAAATCCACACACATTCTCCATGTTTCATTCGCCTTCAGTACCAAGACCACATTGGAGACTAAGTCATGCATTGCACCTCTCGGATGTAACCGACCTCCTTCAGCTTGTGGACCACCTCCCAAATCGGTCCCTCTAAAGTCATCATCGAGGATCTGATCTACTTCATCAGTCGGGCAACTTGCATCTCTGCTGTCAACCAAGCAAGATGACTCGATGCTCCCTGAAGGTTTGGGACAACGCGTCTTTCATCCCTGCATTAAAACTTTCGCTTATAAAAAAATTTTACTAATCTCCCCATGGGTCAGAAGTACTTCGAAGCTGGTCTCGTTGGTCTCAAGACCCCCTTCACATCTATTCTGGAGATTGGGTTGCTTCTGCTTCATGATCTCACCGCCGCCAGGAAATTTCATTGCAACATTGTATGAAGCAACCACGACCGTGTAATCATTCAGCAAAGGGCGACCAAAAAAAGCGTTGTAATTTGGCAGTGAGTGTACGTACCATTAGAAAATCTTTCATATAGTGCTTTTCGGGATCACCCCAAGAGACTGACAGTGCAATTACTCATAGGGACTCCTTTCTTATGCCAGAGAAACTGTAAAGTGAGTCGGCTGGTACTACCAACTAGTCTGCTTGAAAGTTCATTTTATCGAAAACTGATTTGAATAAGATATCCACAGAGCTGTCAGCATCAACCGGAACGCTACCCACTTGGTAATTGTGAATCGCTGTCATTATCGTAAGTTCCCTCTTGGAAGTAGGTATGTATCAGTGAACATAATTGGTGTATGGGTGCTGCGCTTTAGAGCGAAGCGGTTGCGCTTTAAAGCAAAAGCGGATACGCTTTAGAGCAAAAGTGATTGCGCAAACTTCTCATGATCGGAGCCTCTTCTGACTAGCTCGTTGGGAGGATTCTCTAACTCCCCCAAAAATGGTTGGCATTATTTCAGCAATATGGATGTCATTCGTCCAAACCAGCTTATCCAAGATTTCCTCTACTGCAGCCTTCCCATGCATTTGGGTCGAAACTCTAGGCATAACGAACTCCTTGAGCTTTCCAGCTCTTATTAACTCCTCGACCAAGCTTTGGAGGTGCTGTATTTCTCCGTATCATGGTTATGGTCTCTGTGATAAGCACGGTATTTCTTCGTGTCCCGGAGAAAAGCTCTGGCTCTTATTGGCGCCGCCTTCTTGAAATATTCTTAATTTTGGATGGCCTTTACAAACTCCACCATGGTGACTCTCTGCAGAGTGGCCTTCGGAGCTTCATCTTCATTCAACGATCACTCATGGTAAGAAGCTGATCGTTGGTTAGGGTACCTCGACTGACTTCCTCTGTTGTTATAGCTATCGGCCCCCCTATTTTCTTGAAGCGGACAGTTTCCTTCATACATCGACCGAGTGGAAGGATCTGATTCTTCCCTCGGCCTCCATCTGTTTTCTCTAGGGGCCCTCCTCTTCAGACGAACAGTGGCTACTTTTGTCCTGGCTGACGCATAGGTGAAGATGTACTCTTCAGTCGAAATATAATTGTTGGTCAGCTCCAACAATTTGGCTAGGGTATTAGGTTTATGAAGACCTAGAGCATAGTGGAATGGTCCCTCCTTTAGTACGTGAGCTAGAGTGGCATGTGCTCCAGCGGGTTTCAGATCCTACAGCTCCAACTTCTCTTTCTGGAATTTGTTTGCCCTCGTCTATCTGCAGCAGGGCCTGCGAACTCTTCTGTCGCTTCTGGGCACTGATGAATTTTACCACAAACATCCTATTGAAATCGCATAGGAACTGATTACTTGATCGACAGTCCATTGAATTTCTGAGGGCCGACTCCCGCAGTGTGGTGAAAAAGACAAGACATTTCTCTTCAATAGGTAGATGGTCGACTCGAAAGAGACAATGTGGACGGCCAAATCAGCACGACCTTTGTAGGATTCGAGCGCCCTAAACTCTAAACCCTAAATCTTAAACTTCTCAAGGTGTTCAATAACGTCAAGAGAACGCATTCTCCCTACATGTTCATCAACGTCTACCTAATATTATCTTGGTACTGAGAGTCTCTTGCACTTTCTTCGGACATTTTTGCCCTCCAACAGTTGGCGCTAGTTTCTATTGGGAGTTTTGTTCCCTTCTCCCCTCCACTTCTTCTCTGATGGCCTCTAACATTTGGCGGCCAATCACACGGTCCTTCAACTCCTGATTTTGTTGTTGAACGAACTCTCGGTGCACTCCATGTTCTTAGTGCATCTCGGGCGGATTTCTTCTCCCTGTTATGCTCGTCTTTTATTTGTTAGCATGCTCCACGCACACCATGTCTTTTATGATGTTGAATTTGAATTTATCCCGTGAATCACATCCAAGAAATAGACGTATAGATAATGATAGAGACAAAGAGAAAGAGAGAGAGAGTACAAAAATGAACAGTAAACTGAGAGAATTTTATAACATTTTATTCATGAAATGATCACATATTTGAAGACAAAGAGGGGGTACAACATATGAAGTTATATTTATGCCCTCTTAAGTAGGGACTATATAGGTTATTTTAAATATTTTACCCTTGTGGACTCAAAGCCTTACTGTTCTCTGGCTCGGCTTGTTGGACTAACTATGGCTTCGGCGAGCTTTATCGATCAGCCGCACCCAAAGGTGTTGCCAGTCAAATAGATCCATAAAGCTGGATGCGGATCAGTGGATTTGACTTGATCGGTCAAACTTTCTTGATCGATGGGTATAGTCTGATCGTAGACCCTCAATCTCCACCAAGAAGCTTTTGCCGATAGGGTAAAAATAGGTCACCTGACAGAGGATAAATTATTATAATATGACGGGTAGCCTACCCTCAGACGAGAGAATCTTGGTGAGATAGTGAGACCTGTTGTATTCTCCTGATGATATTAGGGGAGACGACTGAATGATCCCGGTATGACAGACTTGGGGACCAGCTTCTCTCTCAAATTGGCTTCATTATGATGGTAGGTTTGAATGACTCTTCAACTGTCATCTAAATTAGTCGCTCGAGCCGATAGTACATTGACCACTCTTGTAATATATAGTCTCGTATTCGCTNACGGCGCAATAACACGGGGTAATATTTCATCCCCGTGTTATTTATGTGTTATTGTGTGTTATTCATGTGTTATTGATGTGTTATTGTTATTATAACACTAGAAATATTTTCAGAACACAATAACACATGAATAACACGCAATAACACATAAATAACATGGGGGGGAATATTCCCCGTGTTACTGTGCCGTTTTTTTCTCGGTCGCGCAGGGTGTCGTGGCATGATTTCATTGGCTACGCACGTTACTCTACGTGCGTAGTACTGATGTAATATTTTTTCCTCGATAAGGCTGTTAACGGGAATAGGGAAGATATTAGGAAGGGAAGGAAAAAGAGGAAGAAATTAATAGAAAAGACCTTAGGGAGAATTTATGCAAGGAAGCCCTTTGAGGTAAAGGGTTTGACAAGTTATGGTTTGGACTAAATTAAGAATTAAGCTAAGAATTTCATGCATATTTTCAAGAAATTATGATTTCATGTAGTTTACATTAGGCGGCAAGCTTGAGAAAATTCGTTGTAAGACAGCTCCATTAATTCAACTGAAATACCCGTGTTAAATTAGAAATAATATTTTATGTATGATTTTTATATGATTTCTTTTGACGTATGATTTCACTTAAAAACTGTTGTATATTACTAAATATTTGCACATGTTACATTAATGCAAACTTGAACTGATACTGACAACATTTATGATTTCAATATTTTATTGATCTAGTAAGCATATTTATAAAATCTTTGCTTACATGTATTTATATATTGTTGTTTATGTATATGAGATATGATTTGTCAATAATGAATACTTGTTACATAACTTGTGTTTAAAGGAATGTTGCAAGAGTTGTGATATATAGACTATTAAATGATTTCTTACAAGTACGAATGATGAGATTCCCGACTCCTAATAATTAGGCAAGAATTTAACATGGGAACTTGATAAGGGTCAATTTTACATTACTTTACCCATTTTTATTCTTGTATTTTTATTTGTTATTTGCCTTATCTATCATGGATTTACACTTATGAAAGATTTGTTGTTGTTGTGCAGGTAACAGGAGAACATACACACATTTCAGAGTGAGAAAAACTAAGAAAAATTTTGTCAAACTATCAATCAAGAATAACTGAAATCGGGCAGGATTAAGTTTTTCCTTATTTAAAATTACCGAATTAAATTTTGTAACTTAATTGTACATATTTTTTCTTATAGTTGAATTTTTAGATTAGGAATATGTATTAATGTATTATTAGACTACCTAAAAGAGATTATATAGACCATTATTTATTGGAATGAAAGCAAAGGAAAAGGCATTCAATCTATTTACTCAAAGCATTGATACGGTATCAGAGCCACGTCGAATCGTTCTGATTTGAATCTTTCGTCATCTTCGCTAGCCGTTGGGAATCATTCGTCTTCATCTTCGATTCGAGCTCTTCGTCGGCATCTTCGACTGCTCACTTACATCTTCAGCGTCTTCGCCTGCAAATGAACGAGAGTCTCGTCTGTGATCCAATCTTCCTCCCAATCAAGTCCACGCGCGATTCTAGCCTGTGCTCATTGCCTCAAGTCCCATTCTCAAGTATAAAAAGAGTTATTCATTTGGCCTCAGACGTTGGAGTGGTGTCGGTGAAACTAAGGACTCTTTCAACTTCATGAATGCTTGCTCGCATTCGACCAATCATTCCAAGTTCATCACCTTCCCAAGTGTTTTGAAAAATGTTGCACATTTGTTGTCTAACTCCAAAATGTACCGGCATAGGCTCAATATCTGACCATTTAACATTTTGACTTTTGTGTTTCAGGGAGATGACATGTTCAACAATGTCTATACTTTCTCTGGGTTAGCTTTTATCTCCTTAAGGATAAAGAGATAACCGAGAAACTTACCTGTGGATTCTCCGAAGGTACACTATAGTGGATTTAGTCTCACCATAAATTTTTGGAGGGTTTTGAATGATTCTTTTAAATATTTTATGTGTTGTTCGGCCGATTGATTTTTAACCATCATAACATTCACATACACTTCAACATTTTTTTTCTTCTTTACTTAGAGGAAATTACATTCATAAGGTGTTGGTAGGCAGCCCCAGTTTTTTAAGCTAGAAAGGCATTACATTATAACAGTACACACTCACACTAGTGATAAAAGTTGTCTTCTCTGCTTCAGCTAAGTGCATCTTTGTTTAGTGGTAAGTAGAGAACGCATCCAAGAAGCTCATCACAGTGGCCGACAGTTGATTCCACTAACGCATCAATCTTTAGCATTGGATAGCAGTCCATCAGGCAGACGGTGTTCAAGATGGTTAAGTCCACACACATTCTTCATGTTTCATTCGCCTTCTGTACCATGACCACATTGGAGACTATGTCATGCGTTGCACCTCTCGGATGTAACCGACCTCCTTCAGCGTCTGAACCACCTCCCAAATTGGTCTCTCTAAATTCATCATCGAGGATCTGATCTACTTCATCAGTCGGTCAACTTGCATCTCTGTTGTCAACCAAGCAAAGATGACTCGATGCTCCTTGAAGGTTTGGAACAGCGCGTCTTTCATCCCTGCCTTACAACTTTCGCTTATCAAAAAAATTTTACTGATCTCCCCATGGGTCACTAGTACTTCGAAGGTGGTCTTGTTGGTCTCAAGACCCCCTTCACATCTATTCTGGAGATTGGGTTGCTTCTGCTTCATGATCTCACTGCCGCCAGGAAATTTCACTGCAACATTGTATGAAGCAACCATGACCGTGTAATCATTCAGCAAAGGGCGACCAAAAAAAGCATTGTAATTTGGCAGTGAGTGTACGTACCATTAGAAAATCTTCCATGTAGTGCTTTTCGGGTTCACCCCAAAAGACTGACAGTGCAATTACTCATAGTGCCTCCTTTCTCATGCCAGAGAAACTGTGAAGTGAGTTGGCTGGTACCACCCACTAGTTGGCTTGAAGGTTCATTTTTTCAAAAATTGATTTGAATAAGATATCCACAGAGCTGTCAGCATCAACCGGAACGCTACCCACCTGGTAATTGTGAATCGCTGTCATTACTGTAAGGGTTCCCTCTTGGAAGTAGGTATGTATCAGTGAACACAATTTGTGTATGGGTGCTGCGCTTTAGAGCGAAGCGGTTGCGCTTTAAACCAAAAGCGGATGCGATTTAGAGCAAAAGTGGCTGCGCAAACTTCTCATGATCGAAGCCTCTTCTAACTAGCTCGTTGGGAGGATTCTCTAACTCCCCCAAAAATGGTTGGCATTATTTCAGCAATATAGATGTGTTCGTCCAAACTAGCTCATCCAAGATATCCTCTACTGTAGCCTTCCCAAGCATTTGGGTCGCAACTCCAGGCATAACGAACTCCTTGAGCTTTCTAGCTCTTATTAACTCCTCGACCAAGCTTCGAAGGTGCTGCATTTCTCCGTATCATGGTCATGGTCTCTGTGATAAGCACACTATTTCTTCGTGTCCCGGAGAAAAGCTCTGGCTCTTATTGGCGTCGCCTTCTTGAAAATTCTTAATTTTGGATGGCATTTACTAACTCCACCATGGTGACTCTCTGCGGAGTGGCCTTCGGAGCTTCATCTTCGTTCAACGATCACTCATGGTAAGAAGCTGAGCGTTGTTTAGGGTACCTCGACTGACTTCCTCTGTTGTTATAGCTATCGGCCCCCCTATTTTCTTGAAGCAGACAGTTTCCTTCATACATCGACCGAGTGGAAGGATCTAATTCTTCCCTCGGTCTGCATCTGTTGTCTCTAGGGGCCCTCCTCTTCAGACGAACAGTGGCTACTTTTGTCCTGGCTAACGCATAGGTGGAGCTGTACTCTTCATTAGAAATATAATTGTTGGTCAGCTCCAACAATTTGGCTAGGGTATTAGGTTGTTGAAGACCCAGAGCATAGTTGAATGGTCCCTCCTTCAGTATGTGAGCTAGAGTGGCATGTGCTACAGCGGGTTCCAAATCCTGCAGTTCCAGCTTCTCTTTCTGGAATTTGTTTTGCCCTCGTCTGATCTGCAGCAGGGTCTGCGAACTCTTCTGTCGCTTCTGGGCACTGATGAATTTTACCACAAACATCCTATTGAAATCGCATAACTGATTACTTCAATCGACAGTCCATTGAATTTCTGAGGGTCGACTCCCGCAGTGTGGTGAAAAAGACGAGACATTTCTCTTCAATAGTTAGATGGTCGACTCGAAAGAGACAATGTGGACGGTCAAATCAGCACGACCTTTGTAGTATTCGAGCGCCCTAAACTCTAAACCTTAAATCTTAAACTTTTTAAGGTGTTCAATAATGTTGACAGAACGCATTCTCCCTACATGTTCATCAACGTCGACCTAATATTATCTTGGTACTTAGAGTCTCTTGCACTTTCTTCGGACAAGTTTGCCCTCCAACCGTTGGGCGCTTGTTTCTATTGGGAGTTTTGTTCCCTTCTCCCCGCCACTTCTTCTCTGATGGCCTCTAACATTTGGAGGCCAATCACACGGTCCTTCAACTCCTGATTTTGTTGTTGAACAAACTCTCGATGCACTCCACGTTCTCTGTGCATCTCGGGCGGATTTCTTCTCTGTGTTATGCTCGTCTTTTATTTGTTAGCATGATCCACGCACACCATGTCTTTTATGATGTTGAATTTAAATTTATCCCGTGAATCACATCCAAGAAATAGAACGTATAAAAGATGATAGAGATATATAGAGAGAGAGTACAAAAATGAACAGTAAAATGAGAGAATTCTATAACATTTTATTCATGAAATGATCACCTATTTGAAGACAAAGAGGGGGTACAACATATAAAATTATATTTATCCCCTCTTAAGTAAGGACTGTATAGGTTATTTTAAGTATTTTACCATTGTAGACTCGAGGCCTTACAGTTCTCTGGCTCGGCCTGTTGGACTAACTAGGGCTTCGGCGAGCTTTGTCGATCGGCCGCACCCAAAGGTGTTGCCGGTAAGATAGATCCATAAAGCTGGACGCGGATCGGTGGAACTAACTTGATCGGTCAAACTTTCTTGATCGTTGGGTATAGTCTGATCGTAGACCCTCAATATCCACCAAGGAGCTTTTGCCAATAGGGTAAAAAGAGGTCACCTGACAGAGGATAAATTATTATAATCTGACGCCTTCCCTCAGACAAGAGAATCTTGGTGAGATAGTTGAGACCCGTTGTATTCTCTTGATGATATTGGAGGAGACGGCTGAATGATTTCGGTATGACAGACTTGGGGACCAGCTTCTCCCTCAGATTGGCTTCATTATGATGGTAGGTTTGAACGACTCTTCAACTGTCATCTAAATTAGTTGCTCGAGCCGTTAGTACATTGACCGCTCTTGTAATATATGGTCTCGTATTCGATCAAATATCTAGTTTGCCGATCATCATTTGGTGGGTCCTCTTGAGTTTATGATTTTTTCTCTTGGAAGTTAGATCTCCTCGAGATTCATGATGGCATAATTTTTGTATACACCACTTAAAAAGAAATTTTTATGTCTAAAAAGGATCAAGATGGCCCTTCAGCAAAATGAAAACCCCATAATTAGCACCCACGATCAAGAAAAATAATATATACGGTGGACGATATAGATGCATGGAGATTTTTATGTATTTTATTTTTAAGCAAATCTCTAGTGTCTCCTGTACATAAGTTAAATATTTTGACGAGGGAAAAAAGAAAAATATTTTGACGAGGAGAAATCTCCACCGCACGAACACTGAAGGGGACTATCGGCCACTTAACCACAAGGACAGATTCTCAGTGTTATCTTACACAGATCACAATCAAAAGAGGAGGCTCTAATCGTCCCCCCTTCACAGCAGATTGACAGCTCACAAAAAAATTGATAATAAATAAATAAATAAATAAATAAAGTACCAATAATCACCCCCAACCATCAGAGCAGATTCGAAGAGCTAGTCTTCATAGCTCATAAATGGAAAAAGGGAAGTAATTGCCCCTTCCCAATAAACCAAATGGGAAACGCCCCAGGGACAACACTCATGGAGATTTGAAGCAATCAAATTAAGGAGTAGAAAATCAAGTGAGTGAACTAATAAGAAAGGATACAAATCCATGCATAAAGCTAATAAATAAAGAAGATCTCAAACCTGGATCGGAAGAGCATCCATGTCGGCCCTAAGGGCCACANAAATATCTAGTTTGTCAATCATCTTTTGGTGGGTCCTCTTGAGTTTATGATTTTTTCTCATGAAAGTTAGATCTCTTCGAGATTCATGATGACATAATTTATGTATACACCACTTAAAAAGAAACGTTTATGTCTAAAAAGGATCAAGATGGCCCTTCAGCAAAATGAAAACCCCATAATTAGCACCCGCGATCAAGAAAAATAATATATACGGTGGACGATATAGATGCATGGAGAATTTTATGTATTTTATTTTAAGCATATCTCTAGTGTCTCCTGTACAAAAAGTTTAATATTTTGACGAGGGACTCAAATACGACGAGGAAAAAAGAAAAATATTTTAACGAGGAGAAATCTCCACCGCAAGAACACTGAAGGGGACTATCGGCCACTTAACCACAAGGACAGATTCTCGGTGTTATCGTACACAGATCACAATCAAAAGAGGAGGCTCTAATCGTCCCCCTTCACAGCAGAACGAAAGCTAATATTGATAGCTCACCAAAAAATTGATGATAAATAAATAAAGTACCAATCATCACCCCCAAACATCAGAGCAGATTCGAAGAGCTAGTTTCCATAGCTCATAAATGGAAAAAGGGAAGTAATTGCCCCTTCCCAATAAACCAAACGGGAAACGCCCCATGAACAACATTCATGGAGATTTGAAGCAATCAAACTAGGGAGTAGAAAATCAAGTGAGTGAAATAATAAGAAAGGATATCAATCCATACATAAAGCTAATAAATAAAGAAGATCTCAAACCTGGATCGGAAGAGCATCCATGTCGGCCCTAAGGGCCACAATCGGAAGCTCGCCGCTTCCAATGGTAGCCACTATCCCCGTCATCGCAAATGGGAAATGATAGTCCACTCCCATGGCATCAAGCTCCTTCTTTATCAATCTCCCCGTCTCCACCTCCTCGTAAGCCAGCTCCGGGTGCTCGTGAATCCTTCGCCGCAACCCCTTCAACCACTCCACCACCTCCGGCCTTCTTGCCAGCAGAAGTATATCATCCTTCCACTCCTCATCCCCTCCCATCGGCGACGAACTCCAGCTCCAGTTCGCCTCCCCCACGCGCAGCGGCGGCGTCGAGCCCGGGGAGGAAACCTCAAACACTTCTCCAATGAGAAGATGGTCCACATCCCGTCCTCCAGCTCCCGTCCTCCACACGAGGAAAAGAAAAGGCAGCAGCGAAACCAAAACACTAGTGACCTCGGGCGCCATAGGATCGGAGGCAGCAAGAGTCCACAGATGGAAGGAAGGAGGAGGAGAAGAACAAGAACTAAGACAACGAAGAGGAAAAGGCTGCCGAATCAGGTAGGAGAGTGACATGCGGAGCAGGTGGATGGCAGAAGGCTCACGGATATCTAGGCTGCGGCATTTAACTCGTGGGATAATTGCCTGCGCCGGCTCCACCATTCGCCGTTGCGGAGATGGCGACATGCTCGACTGCATACAAAGCAAAAGTGGGGGGCCCAGCCCACCATTTCCTATTTCCTGTTTTTTTAAATGTATATTTTAACTGTAATATAATTAAATTTTGGCTCATTTACTTTAAAGATATTGCAGAATCACAAAATGAATAGCACATCAGAGGTGATCAAAAAAATCGACTGAAGGGTAAGTAGATGATTTATATATTGGATCTTATGATATTCAAAATTAACAGTCAAAAGATGAAATCCTCTTTAATAAATATTTCTCCTAATTATATAAGATTTAGCACAATAATAATATTATATTTTTGCCCCTATCTAGATGGGTCCACACTAGGTTGTATTTGACAATTTACAAACAACTACTCACTTTTTAGTCTTTTTTTTTTTTTGTCTCAGAGGGCATTGCGGAGGTGGTTTGGCACAGTCGACATAATTGAATTGGTTGTTTTCTGAAAGCCCATATTCAACGAGAAATTTTGGCTTTTCTGTGATAGATCTTCATATCGGGTTCTTGAATGAGTTGCACTATCCACATCAATTAGCCTATCTCTCGTCAACTTTTAACTCGATTAGTTTAGCTCAGTCGGCTTGATGGGCTCCACGACGTCCTTATTGTGTTTCTTTCTTTTAAACTATTTGATCATTGTGAGATTAGTATTGACACATTTCTTATGCATATATTCTTTCTTCATGAAAACAATATTGCAATAAGAATGAGGTAATTAAATAGAAAAATTAAATCATTCAATTTTATTTAATGATAAATTATTAGACTCAATTGATTTCATAACCTCTTATTCCTATAAATCAAATGATGAGACATCTTCTAATGCCTACTTCATTTTGTGACATTCCCTGTTTAGATCGATTGTCTCTCATTCTTTGGTGTTATAATGGACAAGCTCACGAATTCTCATACTGATGTCTCTACAAAAAATCAGATTTGTTCTATATTTGCAAGCCAAAAGGATGGAATTTCTCGGAGGGCAACAAGAGAGAAAGTTATAGTGAAGAGAAAGATGCTCCAGTTACCTAATTAGCTAAGCTCATTTAATGTGATCATAAATGCATTGATGGAAATTGTTCAGCGGAATTGCTTGTTCTTTAATCCAACCATTCAGCCACTTGTTATACCACAAGGCCTTCTGATCAATCAGAGTACTCAAATGGCATCTTTGTGTGCTTCTATCTCTTGAAACAATACCCATTGGTGAGCTTATGATGTCTAAATCGATTCGGTTGTAAGGCATGAGGCACTTTATCTTATATTTATGGAGTCTGTTCTTTGGGTTTTGGTTGGAAATCTTTTTTATTGGCAATGCAGATGCTCCGGTACAGCCAAGTCCAAATGAGGGTCTAACTAAACTACAGAGGAGCACAGATTGCATGTTAGGTGAGAGTGGCCATTTCTTTAGCGAGGATGGTAGGGTCAACAGTCCCAAAGACCCTCATTTCTCCTCTAAGATACGTGAAGAATCTGGTGAAGGGGTCCAAACATCCCACGATTCATTGGTTTGTTGTCTTGATGAGAGTGAAAGTTTAATTGTTTGGTTAGTCGTGATTTGATGAGATGTGAAGATACGTGATTTATTAACTCGGCAGGAGAAGGTGGAGGAGAGCTGATAACTCTGTGCAACGAGCTTCCAAATTTGTGAGAGATGTCTCAAATTCTTCAAGCACTTCAGATTAGTTTAATCAATTTTGGTCAAGGGGATAATTCTTGTATAAGATATTTTTATAGTTGGGGCATGTAGGGCGTCAGACTCTCTCATGAAATACTTCACTACTTTGGAGTAATTTCTAAGTTCTTTATTATAATCCATTTATTATTTTGAAATGAAAATATTTATTTTCAATGTTTTCTGTGTCATTTTAATTTTATTGATGACCATTTATGAAAACAAATATTCATTTCTAGTTTTATTCTTGCATGACGGTGAACTTTCTTCATCCCTCTATATATATATAAAGGGAGTGCTTCCTTTACTTTATCTTATCTCCTGCTGTCTCGAACATCAGTGTTCTACTTCAGTTATAGCACAATAACACCTATGTATTCTCTGAAGTACATTATATTGCAGGATTTGGATGTTTAGTCGTGAATGAATAAAGAGGACATCGACTCGCTGAAGGAAAACTGTGTATCTTATGCTTTCATTAGGCTTTGGATCTCCCGCAAAGCAGATCAGACGACCTTAATTTAAGGAGGTGATCTTTTGTTCTATATAAACCAATTCTGAGTTGGCCTCCACTTTTAATTCTGCATCGAGTTATTCTCCATATTGACCAACTACAGAGTTGTCCTAGTGCAGGTGAAGCCAAACTCCATCACATCCATTATGAATTTTTTCATATTTTTTCAACACCAATGAATCTCTTAGTTGATTGATCCATTTAATTACTTATTCTTATTTTGTGTTGAAATGAATGGGTTTATACAATATTTATTGGGTGATAAATTTCAATTGTTGGGACTAAAAAATAAGGTTAAGGATTGGGAATAGAGGTTCTACCTGTCTTCATCCATCAACAACTAGCTCATTTACAATTTAGTCCAATGAGGCTCCTCCAATGGTAAAGTCAAAGGAAACAATGAAAGTATTACTAGAAGCAACTAAGGTTAAGGGGGCCAAACTATCAATTTAACAACACTTAGAGCCTGATATTGTCAACAAGGTGTTGCAATTTTAGAACATTAGAATGATGGTTGGGGATTGCTAGAAAACTTCTGATGCTCGTTAAGCTAAGAGGGAGAAAGCACTGGCTAATCAGACCATCAAGAAAGAGGCTCACTCAATCACTAACAAGGTAAGGAAAAATCCAACACCGAAGGTGCTTGAAAGACTAGAGGGCCCGATGGGTTTGACGGGTGCAGATCTTATATATTCACTTTCTCATTCTATCATTAATTTTTAGAGGATGGGATTTTGAGTAAGAAGGCAAACTATCAAGAAAAAGCTAAAGGTCCATTTCCCTCTACAAGTTCTTGAGGCATTTGTCAGCCAGATGTCAAAGCAGTAGTGAGTAATTAAGAATTGAGCTTTTAGGAGAGGGAGGCTTCAATAAATGAAGTTCAAGAGGTAAATTCAATGATCTCTCAACTAGAAACTTCAATATTGTTTCCTTTGTCAGGAAGAGATGAAGCCAATGTCCTCTCCTCATCGAAATGGGTGAATCACTGGTAGGGTGATACACCAAAATAATATATTATTTTAAGTATACATTTTATGCTTATTTTTAGTGATATTGCACTATAAAGAAGGGTGTTTTCATGTTTTTGTTGCAGGTATATCAATTTAAAGCATTTGGAGCAAACGTAGCAAAAAAGATGAAATTCGAAGCCGAAACAACAAATTTTGTGATTCTGGAGCCAAAAGCGTGATCCCGATTTTTTATATGTAAGAATTTATGAAGTTGACACCACTACAGCGACAAAAACTTGATCCTTGTATGAAAAGTAAGTTGTGTAAAATATATATAATTATAGGCAATTAGTAATGGGATTCTACGCAAGTATACGTATCGTTATTGATACATTGAAAATATATGCATTTTTAGACCCATATTTTATATTATTTTTGGTGATATTGCACTTTAATGGAAGGTATTTTGATATTTTCTTGCAGGTTGTTGATTTTTAGGGCTTAAAGCAAAAAGGATGAAATTTGGAGTCAAAATGACGTTTTTGAGGAAATACTCAGCGTCGGCAGCGCCAAGGTCAGCACCGACGGCGCAGAACAACCGAAAGCTGGAGAAATTTTACTCAGCGTCGATGGTGTCAGACTAACACCGAGGGCGCCAAAGGCTGTTCAGACCCCATTTCTAAAAGGTTCGACATATTTGGACGATTGTTGAAGAGTTTTTGGAGGCACCTCTTCGAGAACCGATCTTGGGCTTTATTTGGGGCTAAATTTCATCAGAAAACTGGCTCCTCTACATTCATTTTTCGCTCCACCACGCCACATTTTCATAATCCATCTTCATTCCACCACCATATTGAAGTCAATTAGTAATTTTGCTTTCATAGTTTAGAGTTTTTGTGGTGAGATTTAGTGTGAGACTTTCTGTAAGAGTGTTGGAGAAGGAGAAAAGTGAGAGAGCTCTTCTTCCTGCATTTCTAAGGAAAGGCTACAAAGGATTTGCTTTGAGAAAGAGTTTCAGATAAGTTCGCTTTTCTAAGGAAAGGCTACAAAGGATTTGCTTTGAGAAAGAGTTTCAGATAAGTTTGTTTGTTTATTTAGTGTTGTATGAACTTTATTTAATATATGAAATTTTTATTTTGTCGTATCTTTCTCATGAAGTTTGAGTAGTTCCCTCTATCTTTCCCCCTACACTGAGATATGGTGAAATGAAGAGATAAAATGAATGTGCCATAATTAAAATATAAAATAAATTATGACTATGAGATATGATGAAATGAAGAGATAAAATGAATGTGCCATAATTAAAATATAAAATAAATTGTGATGATTTTTAACTCCAAACCTATCAGCTTTCTCCTCGGTTATTGATTCTTTGGTTGCTTTAAGATCTCAAGAACCTTGGTGGATATCCTCTACTTGTTCCTCCATCTCGTTGGCTATTGTCGCGATGATGTCAGATATTTCAGTCATTGGTTTTACTTCCTGTCTTGCAGGCTCACTGAACTGTATCGGTGCAGCGACCTTGGGTACCCATACCCTTTTCCCTTTCTACGATGATGTCTCAGGACGGGGCGTCTTAGTAGAAACATCGATATGTCGAGGGAAGGTATGCTCCTCGTGGTGTAGACCAGCTACAGTGTCAGACAATCACTTTGTCTTTATCTCTGAGATTACAGAAATGATGGGTAAGGTCTTCGGACCCAGTCTCGACTTAACCGGTCGACGGCCTGGGGTCCTGGTGACAGTATGATCAGTAGTAATCACTGCGGTATCAACTTTGTTCCCTAAGCGGAGCCAAATCGAAATACGAGTAGGCGGTGTTCCAGCTGTCTTACGGGATTGTATGGCGAATTTGACGCATTTCAAAATTTCCTTCTTCATGGGAGGAGAAATTGCATCTCCTACTTATTTAAGTAACTCGCTAACCGAACATCCTTCTTTGGTAGCAAGCCTTTTGAAAATTGCGCTAACTCGAGTGATAGGAGTGAACGTCTTTTCCTACTTACTGTGTCCATGAAGTGGTGATAATGCGACAGTCATCCTCCGGATGCTCTCATATCCTTCAGTATTTGTCAGATGATGAAATCTACTCCCTTGCAGGAGTGGATAAATTTCTGGTAACACTTCTTCATCTTGTTGAGGCTCCTCATCAATGGGTGTCTTCTCAAGAGCCTGGGCTTTGATGGCCCTCCAAACTCTTCTATTGTGGTTCCTCCTTTGAGTTTGGGTCAGCGGTGGAGTCCTTGAACTTGATCTGATTTCAAACACGGGTAGTGGGACAGTTAATCCTTCAGTCGGATCCTCAACAATCATCACTTCTTTCTCCTTAGCAGCAGCGGGGACAACAGGTTTGACGGGTGTCGCGACGACAGTAGCTTTAGCCTTTTTGCAGGCAGGGAAGTCTTAAAGGCAGTTTCAGATTGAATTCTGCAGATGGCTATTGCATTTCTGGAGTGGCGATCTTCATTATCACGAACAGGGCTTTCTCGAGGATGACCTTGAGATCTTCAAATCCAGCCCCGAATTTGATGGTGGGAGCGACGTTACGGGCGCTGCGGTCCGTTGGCAGGTTGCAGGAAAAGGTCAGCGTTGGGTAGGTCATTGTAGCAGGCTTTAAAACAGAAAGTTTTAGGGTTAGCTATATGGCTAAAAACCTTGTACTTTTTAGTGCAAGCACTGAAAGTAGAGGTTGATTAATAGACCGGGCGGGTCTTAATTTACAGGTATTTAAAATCTCGTTTAAGAAAAATTCAATTAATGTAAGAAAATTTCAAAGAGCGCGTAGCACAACACGATTTGGTTTAATTTGCGGAATAGCAAATCAAATTTGGAAGGGAGATGTGAAGTATTTTAGGACCCAGTGTGGGACCTATTTAGTGGCAGAAAATTCCCAGGTGGAACTAGTCCACCAACACACCTATTGGGGGTCCAACCTCACAGGAAAATTTAAAGTCTTTAATGGCCTTCTGAACCCCTCTGTTCAAGGATGGTTGAACAACTAGTCTTGAAGTCCAAGGAGTTGGTTGTACTTTCCTAAGATAGAAATGGGTAAAGTATGCCAACAGAAGACGGGTAATTTGGTCCAAGAGGGACATGAACACATTACCGATGTGTGAAAATAATATTTCTTGGTTTGAACGGAGAGAAAATCTTGTCCCCAACGGAGTTGCTAGGAGTTGTCGGCACTATTTTGGGGGTATATGGGGAGTTGCCCGTAAGAAGCTGTCGGTCGCCGGAATCAAAATCTCATCGCCCTCTTTGGAAGGACGTTGAAGGGTGAAATCAAACTGACCCCATATTTTTCATATTTTAAATTCAAAGAGCACTGTACCTCAAATCATGTATCTATCCCAAAGGATAAACACAAGACTTGAGAGTGAAGCTTGATCAAATAAACTAAGGAAAGTATGACGTCTGTTTGGTCTGCAAAACCTTTGTATTTGCCGACAAGTTCCCCTATTTAATATAAAGAATAAACTAGGGTTTATTTTAAGCTAGGTTCGGACATGCTTCCTATAAGGGCAAGCCCCTACAGTTAATTACATCTTAAATGACCAAACTCACCTAAGAAGACTCTCGAAAAAAATCAAGAAATATTATCTTCAAGGAATTTCAAAGGGTGGGACACTTCAATGAGATCAGACGTAGAGGCATAAAAGGGGATTGATTCATATTTGGAACATTTTATTGTAGAATCCAAAGGAGGAAGAACTAGGGGATGTCATGGATCCAGAGGCGAACCTCAGTGACTTCCCAAGCTATCCTAATGTTTGGTTTGAATTTAGAGGAGAAAAATTTAAGTGTTTCATCCTGCCAATTTTATTAGTTAGGGCTTACATTCGTGTGAAACTATCGCACAAATAACCTGAAAGATGTGAGGGTTTAGGTCGTGACAGACGATAACCTCGGAATCCTAAGACGAGTTAGGGCTTATATTGTATAACAGTGTTATACAAAAGCCTAAAGATGATGTGAGGATTTAAGTTGCATAAGCGAGCAACCTTGAAGTCCTACGGCTTTGTTATTTAAGTTTAAGGAAGGAATATTAGTTTAGCTGAGGAAGACATATTTTACTGTTGAAGATGGTCATGCTGCCCACCATGCTAGCTCCAAGTCCCTCACCACGACGAGTTTGAGTTTTCTAGTGTGCAAGTTAGAATGCCAAATAAGGTGACCTTATGGTTGAAGTTCTTTAAATTTTATGGGGGCATATTAAAGTTGATTAGAGCCACACCGGTTAGGATCCTATGGTTCCCTCGTTCCAGCACCACTATTTTCTATTGGATTCACTTAGTCAAAATGAACTAACTAAACCCAACTTAATGAGTTCCATAATTTTATTTAGACCATGGGAAACCTCGTTAGCACTCGTAGGTTACTTCCTCCGAGGGATTCCCGATCATCCGATAGAGATATCTTAATTTACTTAAAGTTGTAGTTTTGTGTGATGTTTGTGATTAAATTTTGAGTTGTTTTATATTTTGAATGTTGTGGCGGTGGATTTTATCTTGGTTAATTTTAGTTTTGGTTTTGATTAACATACAATTTTATGTTGTTTTCATACATGTAGGTAAATAAAAGTATAAAAAAGAAACAACATAAGCATAAAGAGAAGTGTGTAAGGAAAAGGCACAAGAAAGACAGTACTATAAACTGTAAAGCGTACCTAGCGAGTCTTCTCGTTCCACCACCATAAACTTAAAAATTCATGTGAGGGCATTTATGAAGAGCAGGAAAAGTAAAGCTCTGGTGTTTTTCCTGACTCTATGTTGTATTTTGGTGAGTCCTTAAAAGTTTAATTAAGGATAATTTCATTGAGCAAAGTATATTAAGTTTAATAGACCTCTGAGATATCCAATAAGTTAGAAGGAGGAAGCAGGTCTATGTCTCCCTCTCACCAACTGGTGAAAAGCCTAGAGTCCATTTAAACTTATTATTTTGCTTAATGTTTCATCCTGTGAATACTTCTGATGCTCGGTGAACATTAAAGTCTTAATTATCTCTAAGAATGGGGTAATATCATTTATCATTTAATTTGAAAATTATGTGAGTGAATTTCCTTAAAGGGCAAGTTAGTGTAACCTGAACACTTCGCCAATTTTTTTTTAATTAGGCTTAGTGGTGTTTCAAGGATGTTTCATTATGTTATGTTTATTTCTCTAATCCTCATTTAGTCAATTTTGATTTGGCCTAAGTCACCACTAAACCCTTAAGACCTAGGTGAGTGTCTTAATTAGTTTTAAAAAGGTTAAGCTTTAAGTGGTCATAATTCATAATTTGAATTTTTATTTGAAAATCAAAATAGTGGTATTAAATCGATTAATTATTGACTTCAAAAGTCACACCCCTAAGTCCAGGATTGTTTAATTTTAATAAACTTCCAAATTTTAATAATTTAGAAATTTACTAACTTAATTAAGAAAGTGAGATTGATTTGTACCAAATAACTCCCTGTGTTCCAAACATCAAATAAATTGATTAAGATCAGAGGTTACCCATTTCCCTCTTTGACTTAAGCCTAAATGTTAATTAAGGCTAAATTTTCAAAATTACACATTTGCCCCTAAGGCCCTTGAATTAATCCTAAATGTTAATTAAGGCAAAATTTCCAAAATTACACATTTGCCCCTAAGGCTCTTTAACACTTCATAAATTTAGTAAAATTAAATTCAAATGACTTTGAAATTTTTATCCTACCTCATTCATGGGTCAATTAAGATCCTCCTTGAATTAAGCCTAAATGTTAATTAAGACTAAATTTCCAAAATTACACATTTGCCCTTAAGGCTCTAACACTTCATAATTTATCAAATTTAATCTAAATGACTTTGAAATTTTTATCCTACCTTATTCATGGGTCAATTAAGACATTAGAGAAGAAAATGTGATTTTTCAATTTCAATGACTTTGAAATTTTTATCCTATTTCATTCATGGGTCAATTGAGACATCAGAGGAGAAAATGTGTACTTTGAAATTTTTATCCTACCTCATTCATGGGTCAATTGAAACATCAGAGGAGAAAATATGATTTTTAAAAATTTAATTTTATTTTTTATCCTACCTCATTCATGGGTCAATTGAGACATCAGAGGAGAAAATGTGATTTTTAATTTTCTCCTACCTCATTCATGGGTCGATTAAGACATCAGAGGAGAAAATGTGATTTTTCAAAATTTAAAACTACCTCATTCATGGGTCAATTAAGACATCAGAGAAGAAAATGTGATTTTTCAAAATTTAATTTAATTTATATAATTATTTTCATGTAAAAATAGGATTTTTCAAAGAAAATTCCAAACTTGACCAAGATAAATCCTAATACCATGAACTTTTTATTGGAGGTAGACCTAGACTAGAAAAGTCTTTGGACCAATTTTCATGATTTTTTTATTTTAATTTGAATTTTAAAAATTATTTTAATTATGTGGTATTTATTAATTATAAAATATTTTAAATGGAGAAAATTAAGTTTTGTATTTTTGAAAAGTCTCCCTAAGGTCAGAGAACTCAAAGGAGTAGATTTTATATTTTTTTGAATTTTATTTGATTTATTTGAATTATTTAATAAAAACTCATTTTTTAGCCTTTAAAAATCATTTTTAAGCTTTAAAATTTAGTATCTTTATTTAGAAAACCAGGAAAAAATATTCTAATTGTTCCTAAGTGCTTAGAAAGCAATTTAGAACTTTTCCAAAAATTTTATTATTTTTGTGATTTTTAGGGATTTTTAATTATTTAAATATTTAAAATAGGTTAAAAATTAATTTTTAATTCTAAATATTATTTTATTTTTATAAAATATTCCTGATTATAGAGAATTCAAAAAACTAAGTTTCATAATTTTTTTATTTGTATTTTGATCTTTAAAAATCATTTAAGTGTCAAAAGTGGTATTTATCTTTAAAAATCAACACAAGTTATCAAACGAACTCAAAATAATTTGAAATTTTTATAGTGAGTTCTCTGGATCATAACCACAGCGAAGATCAAAAATCAAGTCATTTAAATGTTTATATTTTCTAAAATTAATTATTTTAGTGATTTAGTGTTTCTAAAATTTAAGTGCATTTTAAATGACTTGACCCATGAAATTATTTCCAAAAGTTTCTCTGGTCATGGTGGACCTTCCAAAATTTTCTTAGAATTTTCTAATTAATGTGCTAATTTCCATGATTACTTTAAGGAAATAATGTGCAAGAACTTGAAAAATATGGATCTATGTATAGGAACCTCCTCTGACTTTGGAAAAGTCAGAGGATGTTTCCCTTGGCAGAGGCTACAACATGCCAAAATTTGAAGCCAAGGTGATGTATCAATATGCATGCAGAATCAAATGATCCTAAATAGTGTTTAATTAATTAAAAATAACTTATGCACCAAATGGACTTGAAGTTTCTTCCACATTATTCTCCTCTGTTCACTGAGCAAGGGGATATTTTTTTTTATTTTTTTTATTTTTCTACACAAATTTATGGATTTTTGAAGTTTAGGGAGTTTAAATAAATAGAAAAAGCCCTATTTTTCTACTTATCCACGTGGCGCAATGTAGATCCTAGGAATCTCCAAAAATCCACACGGCGCACTCCTATTTGACGCCGCCGTCCACCCCAGCAGCCACACATCCCGTTGTTTAGATAAAGAATCATTTTCCAACTTCATTATAGCCATCCATTTGATACACGCGCGATTGGACGGCGCGTGGTCATCGTCCCTAATGGCTTAGGCTGAGAGTGGTCCACCTTTAAGGCTTATGATCTCTCTCATTTCTCAACCAAATTAAGTGAATTTTTTTTTTAAAATGCTCATCTTAGTGAGACAAACACATCCATATGTTTAATGTGTCAAGAAATCAAGCCCAAGTAAATGGAGAATCAAAGTAAGCTCGGGAGGAGGAGAAGTTTTATACCTTTGCTCTGAGAAGGGAGGCTTCAATCAGAGGTGTCGACTATTGGGGTCCAAGGAGGCTAGGGATTAAGCCTCTTGCTATGGTGTAAGGCTTAGGTATGAATTCGACCAAGCTCAATTTCAAGTGTTGGTTTAGAGCTATGGTGGAGGCTATTTCAGAGGGTAATTTGGTGGGGCTTTGTCTTCTCTTGTTGTTGTGAAGGTGTGGGCACAAGAAATTGAAGTTAGGTGTAGTTTTGAGAGATGTCATGTTTCTACCCTAATTTTTAAGCTCAAAATTAGGGTTATACAAAGGGAATCAATGCAGTGGAGTGATTGGAATGGGCTGTGGAGATCTCAAGAAAGCTCTGTGAGTGATTTGGGAGGCTCTCTTTGAGAAAAAATTTTAGCACCTCTCTCATGGCCGTGGAGGTGAGTTTTTATAAAAATGGCCATGGGGTGGCTCTCAGGGCACAAGTTTCTGCATTGTGGTGCTTAGATGGAGGGCAAAGGAGCTCTTTAATTTGATTTGGATGAGCTGGCCTCTAGGTTTGATTTTGGGTGGGGTGTCATGGGGGTGGCTCTTGGTTTTGAGCTTTTCCGGCCACTAGACTGGCCGGTCGGCTAGGGGGAGGTGGCTAGGAGCTCAGGGAACCCATAGGAATATGTCACAACATTTTAGTGCAATAATACCTAATTTGGGTAATGATATCTTAAGCACGTGCATTTTTGGAAATAATATCCCTTGATTTGGGGGACCTTTGGTCCAGATATCTTAAGCATGTGTATTTTTGGGAATAAGATCCCTTAATTTGGGGGACCTTTGGTCCAGTATCTTAAGCATGTGCATTTTTGGAAATAAAATCCCTTAATTTGGGGGACCTTTGGTCCATGCCTTAAGCATGTGCATTTTTGGAAATAAGATCCCTTAATTTGGGGGACCTTTGGTCCATGGCTTGTGGTTTCATGGTTTTTGTACTGGTCACTAAGTCCAACTAATGGCTGTGATGGAGTTAATTTGGTGACTTTAGGGTGGTTAGGTCACATTTAGTGCATGGGTCCAAGTGGGTGCAAATGACCAAAACTTGGGTTTGGGCTAGGTTAACCATGTCAATTGGCCCAAATAAATGTTTCATTTGGTGTATATGATCATAATAAACAATTTTGGTGAAGAATGGAAGTGGTTTGAGCTCAATTGAAAGGTCAATTTGAGGGAATTCTGATTTTTAGTCAATTTGGTCATGTTGGGCTAGGCTTAGGTCTAGCTTGGTTTAGCCTTGGGCTAAGTCCAAATTTATTGTTGTGAATGGTCCATAGGGACCTCATGAAGAGTTTTCAACATGAATTGTATGCTAATTTGGAGATTAAGGATATCAATTGGGTGAAATTTGGGGACTTAGCCAATTTTGGGCTAAATTTGGGAATTTTGGATTTAGGGTGGGTGAAATTTGGGGACTTAGCAAATTTGGGGCTAAATTTGGGAATTTTGGATTTAGGCCAAAAATCAAATGGATGGACTTAGCCAATTTGGGGCTAAATTTGGGAATTTTGGATTTAGGCCAAAATCAAATGGATTTGAGCCTTCACTAAGGCCAATTGATGGTTGATTTTGATGTGTAGGAATGTTATGAATATTTTTCAACATTAATTGGGGCCAATTGACTAGGCTATGGGTTCAATTTGGTGAGATTAGGTATAAAGATTTTACAACATTAATTGAGGCCAATTAACTAGGCTATGGGTTCAATTTGGTGAGATTAGGTCATATGGGTGAAAATTGGATTTTGATCTAAATCAAAATTGGGCTCAAATCATGGGCCAATAAGGCTTGGATTTGGTTTAGCTTGGTCATACCAAAAGTGAATTTGAGTTTAGGGTTGAAATTGGGGCCAATTGAGATCAAATTGATGGACATTTGGGTTGAATTTGGGGAAATTTGGGTCTTTAAAAACAAATTTGGGGATTTTTGTTAAAGATGATCAAATTGTTCAAATTGGGTCATGTGCTAGTTGAGAGAAATGAAATTAGGAATATTTGAGATTTATTGATATTTTGGTCCCAAGAGGGGTATTTTGGTAATTTATGGGTGTTTAGGGGCAAAAGGCCAAGATGAGTATTTTGGTATAGTTGAGGTACCAACCATCCCCAACAAGCCATGGACCAATGGAAACCCCATTTTGGGTCCTCTACATAGTGATCTTAGCCAAACCATAACCCTAGGGCTGGTAGATTTAGGGGAACATGTACATGAGTATCCCAAAAAGATCAAGGGACCTAGGCTAGAAATTTGAGTTTAGGGTTGTGAGTGATTGTGAGTGCAGATAAGTGTAGTGAGTGCCTTAGCTCCAGACCAACACTCAGGGTCAACCCTAAGGTCTAGCAGTCTAAAGGGTGGCTCATTATGAGTTTACCCCATAGTGACCCCACCTACTAAGTATTTAGAGGTTGACACCAACAAGTGGAACCTCAAGTTGAGTAGAGAAGAGTGTAGAATTTCTAATGGTGAGTGTTCCATGTCTATTTTTCTAAGAATATTCAATAGGAAAGTCCTATGGCTAGACCTCAGGCTACTATTGATAGATTATGTCATTTAATGCTTTAAAGCACGTACTTTTTAAGTTAGCACCTGCAGAATATCAAGAGCCAAGTTTCATATTTAGAATCTTCTACATGTTACTTTTATTTTTTATGCATTTACTATTTTCTTTCACTTGCAAATTTTATGTACTACATGCTTTACTTATTATTTAAAAATTTATGTTTGGGAGAAAGAAAAATTTCTTTAAAAGAAGTGAACTAAATTTTATTTGTTCTCAATTAACTATACTTTTAAAATTAATTTAACATGACCATGGATATTAGAGTTTAAATTTAGATAACTATATTTTTGTTTTAAATATTATGGTAAATTTAAGAAAAAATATTTAATAATGAAGGTCAATTCTAGAGATAAGATATTTAATATGAAAGAATAATACTATGTTTATTTTTTATTTAAAGTAAAGGAAATTGTATTATTGAAGTTTTAAAAATCTTAGAGTTTCATGTAAGAAGAAAAGAATGAGACTTTATGAAAAATCTTCAAAGCTAATATAAATTTATAAAGTGAAGGAAGGTAAGAAGTTTTGACTTTAAGAAGAGGATAGTGAAGTTCAAAATTATTAAAGGTTATCCAGATATAGTAATCCTCGCATAAAAAAAGAAAAGAGAAGGAAGGATTGAAAATGATCCTAAAGAAAAGAAAAAAAAAAGAAAAAGAAAACGAAAAGAAAAATATAAATTATAATTCTTCTTGAAATGAATGAAGTTTCTGAACTCTTAGACTTGATTACTAGGTGTTCTTATACTTGTACTTTTAACATAAGTTGTTAAAAGTTTTTCTTAAGTTATAGTATTATATTATTAAAACAAATTATTGAAGTTTATAAGTTAATCTCTTCCATAAGTCATATTTTTATATAGTAAAAGTTTCACTTGAGGACAAGTAATGTTTAAATTTAGAAATTTTTTATACACCAAAATAATGTACTATTTTATGTATACATTTCATGTTTATTTAGGTGATATTGCACTTTAAAGGAAGGTATTTTCATTTTTTTTGTTGCATGTATATCAATTTTAGGCATTTGAAGCAATAAGTAGCAAAAAGAAGGAAATTTGGAGCCAAAATAGAGATTTTCCAGGCTCCATTTTACAGAGAAGCAGCGCCAGAAGCGCCAAAATTGGTGTTGGAGGTGTCAGAATCCAAAGAATAATGCACACTTCATTAGGTTGGCGACAGAGGCATCAGAGCTAGAGCCAGAAGTGCTAAAGACAAATTAAGATGGAGTAAGGTAGTTCATAACTATTTTTAGCATTTTTTGATGGATCTAAACAGTTCAAATGCCCCATTGAGTGGTTCAACACATCTAGACACTTTTGAAAGGCTCTTTAATAAAGAGATATGTCTCTTGGATGAAGGCACTTGTCTCTAGTTGTTAAAAGATGTGACTTTTGGTGAGAAAATTGGAGGGAATTTTGAATTCCTTTTGAAAAAAGACCGACCCTAATTAAGAAGAAGAGGAGTATAAAGAAGAGAAGGGGGTGTAAGTTTGAGAGGAAGGATTTGGCGTGAGAGAGAAGTCTTGGAGAAGAGATGATTTTCTTCTAGGGTTGTAAGATGAGAGGGAATGTGAGAGATTTCTTCTTCATTACTCTTCTAAGAGAGAATTGAGTGTGATTGTAAAGAGAGAAAGTGCTTAAAAGAAACATCTAAGGATTTTCTTGGGAAAGCGTGTGAGATAAGTTGTGTTCTTTTCTTTCTTTATTTTGTAAACTTATTTTTATATATGAAATTCATGTTTTGTCGTATCTTTCTCATGAATTTTGAGTAGTCTTTATTGTCCTTCTTCCTACAATAAGATATGATTTTGTCAATAATTAGTTTTGTTTTGTAAGGTTTTAAATGTCAATAAATTGTGCTGATTCGAACTTTAATCTTAATTTACTTTTTAATTTGGTCAATTGAAAGGTTAAAATTTGTTGAGAAACATACGATCCAAAAGGGCTATACTTTCTACAATAAGGTAAGAGTCACATTCAATTTCATGGGTGAGAATATAGTTCATGGGGTTGCGTGCAATTAAATAAGGAAATATACCTTGATGGGCGCAAAATTAGAGATTTTAAGGTGACAGGTTAAAATCCTCAATTTAGTTCAGTTGCTTGTAAACTAAAGTGAGATTGTTAGCCCTTAGGCAAAGGAGAAGTTAGAGCTCTGGAGTAGCAGTCAGTGTCCTCTCAACCTAACCACGAATTTAGGGACTAAACTCTAGATTAGTCAATATTCTTTATGTACTCTCAGAGGGTAAAGAATAAGATTTCTCCTATTTTTCACAATACAATTTTTTATGTATTTTAAATAATTTTAATTTCTTCACACTCCATAAANATTAATTTAAGTTGTCAAATGAACTCAAAATATATTGAAATTTTCATGATGAGTTCTCTGGATCATAAATCACAGTGGAGATAAAAAATCAAGTCATTTAAATGTTTAATTTTTGAAAATTAATTATCTTAGTGATTTAGTATTTAAAAAATGTAAAAATGTTTTAAATGACTTGACACTTTTCCAAAATTAATTATTTTAGTGATTTAGTATTTGGAAAATTTAAGGATTTTTTAAATGACTTGATAAAATTAATTATCTTAGTGATTTAGTGTTTATAAAATTTAAGGGCATTTTAAATGACTTGACCCATGAAATTATTTCCAAAAGTTTCTCTAGTCATGGTGGACCTTCATTTTAAATGACTTGACCCATGAAATTATTTCCAAAGGTTTCTCTAATCATGGTGGACCTTCCTTTAAATGACTTGACCCATGAAATTATTTCCAAAGGTTTCTCTAGTCATGGTGGACCTTTCACTAATCAATATGCTAATTCATGATTATTTAAAAGAAATAATGTGAAATAACTTGAAAAATATGGGTCTCTGTATAGGAAGCTCCTTCTAGTCATGGTGGACCTTCCAAAATTTTCTTAGGATTTTATAATCAATATGCTAATTTCCATGATGTAAAGAAATAATGTGGAATAACTTGAAGAATATGGATCTCTGTATAGGAACCTCCTCTGACTTTGGAAAAATCAGAGAATGTTTTCCCTGACAGAGGAATATTTAGGATTTATTGCGATTTTCTGGGAATTTTTGGAATTTTTGGGATTTTGAGCTACGGAGGGGTGTTTTGGTAATTTGGAGGTGTTTTAGGGTAAAAGGACAAGATGGGTATTTTGGTAGAGTTGAGGTACCAAACATCACCAATAAGTCATGGACCAATGAAAACCCCATTTTGGGTCCTCTACTTAGTAGTCTTAGCTAAACCGTAGCCCTATGGCTAGTAGGTTTAAGGGACCATCTACATGAGTATCCCAAAAGCTCAAGGGATCTAGGTTAGAAATTTGAGTTCAGGATTGTGAGTGATTGTGGGTGTAGATGAGTGTAGTGAGTGTAGTGAATGTAGTGAATGCCTTAGCTCCAGACCAACACCCAGGGTTAATCTTAGGGTCCAACAGTCCTAAGGGAAACTCATCTTGAGTTTTCCTCATAATGATCCCACCTACTAAATGCCAGAGGTTGAGACCAACATGTGGAACTTCAGGTTGAGTAGAGAAGAGTTTGGAATTTGTAGTGGTGAGGGTTTCACGTCTAGTTTTCTAAGAATAGTCAATAGGAAAATCCTATGGCTAGACCTTAGGCTACTAAAGAGGAAAAACTAAACCTCAACCAAAAATGAGGTCAACAGTTACATAAGCAAGCAACCTCAAAGTCCTATGGCTTTGTTGTTTAAGTCTAAGAAAGGAAGATTGGTTTGGCTGGGCAAGATAAGTTTTGTGTTGAAGATGGCCGTGCTGCCCACCATGCTAGCTCCAAGCTTCTTTCCGTGACGAGTTCGAGTTTTCTAGTATGTTGAGTTATAATGTCAAATCAGGTGGCCTTATGGTTGAAGTTCTTTAAATTTTATAGGGGCATATGAAAGTTGATTAGAGAGACACCGGTTAGGATCCTACGGTTCCCTCGTTCTGGTACCACTATTTTCTATTGGATTCACTTAGTCCAAATGAACTTACTAAACTCAACATAATGAGTTCCGTAATTTCATTTAGACCGCGGGAAGCCTCGTTAGCAACCGTAAGTTAACTCCTCCGAGGATTCCCGATTATCAGATAGAGACGTCTTAATTTAGTTGCAATTGTAGTTTTGTGTGATGTTTGTGATTAAATTTTGAGTTGTTTTACATTTTGAATGTTGTGGGGGTGAATTTTATCTTGGTTGATTTTAGTTTTAGCTTTGGTTTTGGTTTATTCGAATGTTGTGGCGGTGAATTTTATCTTGGTTGATTTTAGTTTTGGTTTTGGTTAACATGCAAGTTATGTTATGGCGGTGAGTTTTATCTTAGTTGATTTTAATTTTGGTTTTGGGTTATGGTTATGATTTAATTGAAGTTGTGGTTTTATGTGATGTTTGTGATTAAATTTTGAGTTGTTTTATATTTTGAATGCGTGGGGGTGAATTTTATCTTGGTTGATTTTAGTTTTAGTTTTGGTTTTGGTTTTGTGGATATCCTGGCGGGGAATTTTATCTTGGTTGATTTTTAATTTTGGTTTTGGGTTATGGTTAACATGCAAAGCGATGAATTTTATCTTGGTTGATTTTAGTTTTGGTTTTGGTTATGGTTTTGGTTAACATGCAAGTGGTGAATTTTATCTTGGCTGATTTTAATTTTGGTTTTGGTTTTGTGGCTATCCTGATGGTTTTAGTTTTCATGCATTGTGACATCATTGTTTAGCATGCAAGTTTGGAGGTATAAAAGTACAGTATGAAAGTACAAGAAAGACAACACTGAAAACTGTAAAAGCGTGCTTGGCAAGTATTCTCGTTCCACCACCTGAAACTCGAAAGGTATGTTAAGGCAGTTTATATTAAGCAGGGAAGTAAAATTTTATCGAGCTATCTAGCCCTGGGTCATATCTTGGAAGGGTCCTTAGGAGTTTAGTTAAGGATGATGTTGCCAAGCAGAACATATTAAGTTGAGTAGATCTCCGAGGTATCCAACAGATCAAGATAAAGAAGCAAGTCTGAGCTACTCTCTCGCTACCTGGTGGAAAATCTCGAGTTCTTTTAAACTTATTATGTTGCTTAATAAGTCATCATTTAAATACCCTTAATGCTCAGTGAACATTAATGTCTCAATTATCACTAAGAATAGGTTAATTATCACTTTGATTCAATTTAACATTTATGTGGGTGAAGACCCTTAAAGAGGCAAGTTAGTGTTGCAGGAATACTTAACCAAATTTTAACCTTAATTGGGCTTGTAGTGTTTGAAAGATGTTTTAATTTTCAATGATATTTACTTTTCAAATCCCATTTAAACGAAACTTGATTTAGCCTAAGTAACTACTGAGCCCTTAAGACCTATGTGAGTGTCTTAATTAACTTTGAAAAGATTAAGCTTTAGGTGGTCATAATTCATGATTTAAATTTCATTTGAACATCAAAATAGGGGTATTAAATTGATTAATTATTAACTTCAAAAATCATACCCCTAAGTCTTAGATTCATTTTTATTTTAATAAACTTCCAAATTTTAATAATTTAGAAAATTATTAACTTATTTTTTTCAATTAAGAAGGTGAGATTGGTTTCTACCAATTAATCCCTTATGTTTCAAGAATCAAATAAATTGATTAAGATGAGAGGTTACCCATTTTTCTCTTTGACTTAAGCCTAAATGTTAATTAAGGCAAATTTTCCAAAATTACACATTATTTGCCCCTAAGGCTCTATCACTTCATAATTTGTCAAATTCAATTCAAATGATTTTGAAATTTTTATCCTAGCTCATTTATGGGTCAATTAAGACATGACATGAGAGAATGTGATTTTTGCAGAATTTAATTTAATTTATATAATTATTTTTATGCAAAAATAGGATTTTTTAAAGAAAATTCCTAACTTGACCAAGGTAAATACTAATCCCTTGAAATTTCTACTGGAGGTAGAATTAGACTAGAGAAGTCTTTGGACCAAATTTCATGATTTTTTGAATTTTATTTAAATTTTAAGAATTATTTTAATTTTTGGGATTTTTATTAAATATAAAATATTTTAAATGGAGAAAATTAAGTTTTGTATTTTTGAAAAGCCTTTCTGAGGTCAAAGAACTCAGAGAAGAATATTTTAAATTTTTTTGAATTTTATTTGATTTATTGGAAATATTTTAATGAAAACTCATTTTTAGCCTTTAAAAATTAGTGTTAAGATTTAAAATTCAATATCTTTATTTAGAAAACTAGGAAAAATATTTTAATTACTCTTAAATGATTAGGAAGAATTTTAGAACATTTTCATGAGTTTTATTATTTTTGTGATTTTTAGGGAATTTTAATTATTTAAATATTTAAAATGGGTTAAAAATCAAGTTTTTATTTCAAATATCATTTTATTTTTTAGAAAATATCCCTGATCACAGAGAACTCAACAAAATAAGTTTCATAATTTTTTGAGTTGTATTTTGATTTTTAAAAATCATTTAAATGCCAAAAGTAATGTTTATCTTTAAAAATCAACTTAAGTTATCAAATGAACTCAAAATATTTTGAAATTTCTATGATGAGTTCTCTGGATTAGGAACCACAGTAGAGATCAAAAATCAAGTCATTTAAATGTTTATATTTTTCAAAATTAATTATGTTAATGATTCAGTGTTCATGAAAATTGAGTACACTTTAAATTACTTGACCCATGAAATTATTTCCAAAAGCTTCTCTGGTCATGGTGGACTTTCCAAAATTTTCTTGGAATTTTTTTATTAACATGCTAATTTCTATGGTTATTTTAAAGAAATAATGTGCAAAAACTTGAAAAATGTGGATCTTTGTCTAGGAACCTCTGACTTTGGAAAAATTAGAGGATGTTTCCCTTGACAGAGGCTACAACCTGCCAAAATTTCAAGCCAAGGTGATGTGTCAATATGCATGGAGAATCAAAGGATTTAAAACGGTGTTTAATTAATTAAAAATAAAATAGGAATCAAATAGACTTGAAATTTATTCGACATTGTTCTCCTCTTTTCACTGAACAAGATGATATTTTTATTTTATTTTTGTGATTTTTCTACGCAAAGATATGAATTTTCTAAGTTAGGGGTATTTAAATAAATAGGAAAAAATGCTATTTATCTATTTAAACCGCGCGTGCCACCTCAACCTACAACGGCTCCTAAGCTCCACGCGACGTGCTTCCATTTGATGCCGCCATCCACCTCAACGCTAACTCGGCCCACTGTTTATGTCCTGAAGCGCTGTCTGACTCGATCTCCTCTATCCATTTGATACACGCTCGATCAAACAGCTCCCCGTCATCGTCCCCGATAGAATGATCCCATGACTGTCCACATTAAAACCCTAAGATCTTAGCCTAGACTCAACCAAATCACCTCAGATTTGATCTTATGGACTCGTCTAAGTGAGACAAACACATCCATACGGTAATCATGCAATTAAATTAAGACTAATTAAATGGAGAATCAAAATAGGCCCGGGATGATGTGAGGTTTTATACCTTTCCTCTGAGAAGTGAAGCTTCAATCAGAGGGTCTTGGCACGTTCGTTGGGATCCAAGGAGCTTAGGGATTGAGTCCCTGGTCTTAATGTAAGGTCTAGGTATGAATTCGATCACAACCGGATTTGGGTGTTGGTCTAGAGCTATGGTAGAGGCTCTGTGGAAGGGGGATTTTATGGGGCTTTGGCTTCTTTCTTGGTTGTGAAGGTGCGTGCGAGTAGAGTTAATTTGAGCTTAGTGGAGTGTGGAGGTGTAATGGGCTCTGTCCTGGTTTCCGGCAAGGTTCCAAGCTCAAAATTAAGCTATAGCAATGGGAATTGGAGGGAAAAAAATGGTTGGAATGCATTGAGGGAATTTTAGGGAAGCTGTGTGGGAAGTTTGGAGAGGTCTCTCTAAGGAAATTTTAGCACACATCCCATGGCCATAGAGGTGAGTTTTTATAAAAATGGCCATGGGGTGGCTCTCAGGACATAAGTTTGGGTGCATTGGGTGCTTAGGTGGAGGGCAGAGGAGCTCCATCAATTGGTTTGGCTGAGCTGGCCTCTAGGTTTGATTTGGGTGAGGCGTCATGGAGGTGGCTCTTGATTTTGAGCTTTTCTGGCCACTTGGCTGGCCGGCCGGCTAAGGGGAAGTGGCTAGGAGCTCAGGGAACCCAGGGGAATATGACACAATAATTTAGTGCAATAATACCTAATTTTGGTAATGATATCTTAAGCACATGCATTCTTGGAAATAATATCCCTTAATTTGGGGGACATTTGGTCCATGGCTTGATTTAGGTGGTTTTATGGTGTTTAGACTAGTCACTAAGTCCAACTAATGGTCGTGATGGAGTTAATTTGGTGACTTTAGGGTGGTTAGGTCACATTTAGTGCATGGGTCCAAGTGGGTGCAAATGACCAAAACTTGGGTTTGAGCTAGGTTAACCATGTCAATTGGCCCAAATAAATGTTTCATTTTGTGTAGATGATCATAAGGAACAACTTTGGTCAAGAATGGAAGTGGTTTTGAGCTTAATTGAAGGCAATTTGAGAAAATTTTGAATTTTAGTCAATTTGGTCATGTTGGGCTAGGCTTGGGTCTAGCTTGGGTTAGCCATGGGCTAAGTCCAAATTGATTATTGTAAATGGTCAATAGGGACCTCATGAAGAGTTTTGAACATGTGACCTCATGAAGAGTTTTCAACATGAATTCTAAGTCCAAATTGATTATTGTAAATGGTCAATAGGGACATCATGAAGATTTTTGAACATGAAATAAGTCAAAATTTATTGATGTAAATGGTCAATGGGGACCCTATGAAGAGTTTTCAACATGAATTGGATGCCAATTTGTGGGTTAAGGCAATCAATTGGGTGAAATTTGGGAGCTTACCCAATTTGGGGCTAAATTTGGAAATTTTTTATTTAAGCCAAAATCTAATGGATTTGAGGCTTCAACAAGACCAATTTATGGTCAATTTTGATGTGTATGATTGTTATAAAGATTTTCTAACATTAATTGGGGCCAATTGACTAAGCTATAGGTTCAATTTGGTGAGATTAGGTCATATGGTCAAAATTGCGGTTTTAATCTAAATCAAAATTGGGCTCAAATCATGGGCCAATTAAGCTTGGATTTGGTTTAGCTTGGCCACCAAAAGTTAATTTGAGTTTTGGATTGGAATTGGGGTCAATTAAAATCAAATTGATGGACATTTGAGTTGAATTTAAGGAAATTTGGGCCTTTAAAGGGCAATTTGGGGGTTCTGGTTAAAGATGGTCAAATTGGCCAAATTGGGTATTTTTTATTGGATTGGGTAACTAATCACCCTACATGAGCCATGAACCAAAGGAAATCCCATTTTGGGTCCTTTATGTACTGGTCTTAGTTAAACCATAGCCTTAGGGTTTGTATGTTTAGGGGACCATCTATATGAGTATCCCAAAAAGATCAAGGGACCTAGGCTAGAAATTTGAGTTTAGGGTTGTGAGTGATTGTGAGTGTAGATGAGTGTAGTGAGTGCCTTAGCTCCAGACCAACACCCACGGTCAATCCTAAGGTCCAACAGTCCTAAGAGTGACTCATCTTGAGTTTCTTCCATAGTGACCCCACCTACCAAGTGCTAGAGGTTAGGATCAATATGTGGAATTTCGAGTTGAGTAAAGAAGATGGTAGAATTTCTAATGGTGAGGGTTCCATGTCTAGTTTCTAAGAATAGTCAATAGGAAAGTCCTATGGCTAGACCTTAGGCTACTAAAGAGGAAAAAGTAAACCTCAACCAAAAGTGAGGTCAACAAATGGACCCCCAATAGGTGTGGTGTGTTGGGAAAGCACACCGCGCGTATTGGTGTTGACCGTCGAGATCAATAAAAACCAATACAAACTCCTAAGTCAATAAACTTGGAAATATGTGTAGAGTTGTGTGTGATTTGTTTTATTTCCGTTAGGAATACTAGCGAATGATCGTATGATTGAAATTAAGGAGGGACTCTCGCGGGGGATCGGGGAGTGAATTTCGAGGTATGGAATATCATGTATTTTTAAAGGATGGGAATCAATATGTAAGTGTTGACCCGAGGTGGAAATTGAAATTTAAGTATCAATTCCAAAAAGACAAGAAGGGTTGGAATTTGGGTACTGACCCCAAAATATTAGAATCAGAATTTATGTATTGATTCAAAGATGTGAGAATTGAAATGTAGGTATCAATCCCGAGAAGAGAATCAAAATTTAGGTATCAACCTCAAAATGTGAGAATCAAAATTTAGGTACAGATTCGAAGATGTGAGAATTGAAATGTAAGCATCAAATTGAATATGTGAGAATTGAAATGTAAGCATCAATTCGAAGATGTGAGAATTGAAATGTGGGTATGAAATATGGGTAGCTATTCGAACATGTGAGAATTGAAATGTGCGTATCTCGAAGATGTGAGAATTGAAATGTAGGTATCAATTCAAAGATGTGAGAATTGGTATCAATTCGAAGACGTGAGAATTGAAATGTGGGTGTCAATTCGAAGATGTGAGAATTGAAATGTGGGCATCAATTCGAAGATGTGAGAATTGATGTCTGAGCATCAATTCGAAGTTGTGAGAATTGAAATGTGGGCATCAATTCAGTGAAGCAACTCAAAGATGTGATAGTTGAAATGTGGGTATCAATTCAAAGATGAGCTAGTCTGTATTTAGGTACCGACCTCGAAAGATGAGAATCAGAATTTAGATACTGATTCAAAGATGTAAGAATTGAAATTTATAAAGAGCTTGTGGTGTTGACTTTGTAAAAGTGTATTGTGTGGAAAGATTGATTTTGTGGAAGATTTGTAGATCTTTGTGGGGTTTTGTACAGAATGCTAAATTCTGTGGGAATGTGAAGAAAGTTAATGTAGATAAAGACGGTTATGCTGCGCACACAAGAGTAGGAAACCCCAAAAATGAGAGGATCCACACAACAGATTCATTTCATTTTCTTGTTGTTTTTATCACATTTAATTTTTAAAAAATATGTCTTTAAAGTTTTAATTTTAATTGGTCGATTTTCAAAAGAATTTTTATTTATTTAATTATTGGTGATTATTTTCTTTTTCATTTATATTTTTTTAAAAAAAAATTGTTGATTCGTTATTTGTTCATTGAAATCTTGAACCAGCGCATGGTTCATGGTTTTCATCCCTCATACAAAAAGACAACTGACAGAAAGACACCATTTGAGAGAAATTTCCATTAATTTGCTCCAACAAAGATGTCATAAATCAAACATAAGCTAATGCCTCAAAAGGTACATTATGTAGTACATGTCGAAACACGTCGAGAACATCTCATGATATGAATACATTGTAGAATGAATACATTAGATACATGTCATTCTGTTAAAAGAAAGAAAGTGAACCCTCTGTACCAGGTATGTTGAGCTCCTAATCAAGCAGACCTTTTAAGTCATGCTTCAGGATAAGAGTTCCCTTCGCATGTATCTAGAGGTACAACCTTCTCACAGCTCATATGAAAGTAACTCCTCCAATTCTGGCTCATGTTGGAATCCATATGGCATTTTATTGTCATCCATCCTGCGGAAAGTCACAGACGCCCTACAGTGTCCTACTCCTGGAATGCAATGTTTGGCAACATTTGCACCATTGACCTTGAAAACAAGTACTCAACCGACTGGAAGAGGAATCTCCACAGAATTTCTGAATTCACCAGGGCCGACGATATCAATTTCTTTCCTAAATAGAATATTGCTTTTGCTAAAAAATGAGACCGTGCAGAAAGGCCTCACAAAATCATGATGATCAATGTGTGGGGGAATGCAATCACTCTCTTCATAAATATTGATAATCCAGCTGTTAGAAATACAAGTAGCAGGTAGAATATTACATTTGACCATCCTTTTAATCATCATTTTATCATTGGCGGTAGCAGATCTACTTGATCATGTCTGAGGATCCCAGACGGATTCCCCTATCTGTCGTTTGTGAAGTTATAACAACAGTCACACTGGATGGTGATTCTTCCCTTCCCTCTCATCCATTTCTTTGGCTTAAAATATGACCTTTCTATGGGAAGGCCCGCTTGACCTCTGTCTCTTAAATTAAAGATGCAGTCCAGATGTTTCTTTGATCAGTCCAGGAGAAAACCTTGGTGTACAGCTCCAGGCCTTCCAATATATTGACGAACTTTCCCTGAACTTATTCATAAAACTTGAATTCTCTTTTATTTACTCTTATCTTGTAGTATTCTGCCATACTAGGGGTTGGCAGCTATTGCTGGCGTTCCTTCCTTCAAGCATCGGCGGGAACCCAAATTGGTGCTGGTCGATCTAGAATATGAGACTCGGCCGCTAACGGGATGTACGACCCTGGGCTCCGTGGTACATACTGATCCATCCCCAGCGGGACATATGGTTCATCCATCATGAAATCCGAAGTCTGAGACTCATTGGTGCTTGAAGTGTACTCCTCCAATGTATTGAAGGGTTGTATATGTAGAACATTACAATCTGGGCATTCTACAAACGCGCCCGTGGCTGATGTCCCGACTTGTATTTCAACGTTGCATGTCGGGCAACCCTTGCACAAAACATTTAAATTTCAAAGTGTGTTTAAATATGTCACAAACTCTGGTTCTTTATTCGTGGTGGGTAAGCTAGTAGAAGTTTCTTTCAGATCTAGATCATAAATATGACCCTCAGGAATAGGGGTGAGCAAGTTGTTTGTCTCTCTTGGATGTTTGTGTTATTGTCGTAGAAAAGTACCCCGCTTCTTGCTACTGGCATTCCTGCATTGTGTACTGCAAAGCGGAGTACTTGGTAGTCGTTTGTTATTGGTGGCTATTAAGCCTCCAGCAGGTGTAGCTACCATGGAGGGCAGACGGCTAAGCCCCTCCATTAGATCTCGCTCTGTCATCACATTCTTTCCCTTGCATGATACATTATCTTTAGTGGTCACTCTTAGTAGTGAAGGAAGTCCCTCTTTCTCTTTGCAGCTGATTACGTCCATTAGAGGACCTTCATAGTTGAGCGCGACTTTATATATGCTTAAAAATATAAGTATTTAATACTGCTGCTAAAAGATTTACTTCCTCAACAACTGTACCAAATCCTTAATAACAATTATAGATTTGATAAATATGGATGAAATAAATATTCAATAATTGTAAAGTCACACTTATCAATGAAAGTATANAACATAAAAAATTTCAAATTCCAGTGTAAACTTTATGGGCATTTCATTTCTTTTAGAAATATTGCCTACTTTTTTATATTTATCACATGATTTTATGTAAGTATTAACATCTCTAAACAATGTAGGCCAATAAAATTCATATTGTAAAATCTTAAATGCATTTTTATCAACCCCAAAATGTCCCTAAATTTTGATTTATGACATTTCTGCATAATTTCTTAGGGTTCTACCAATAGTACACATCTTCTAATAACTAATTCCTTACATTGTTTATATAAATAAGGGTCATCCCAAAAATAAAATTTTGCATCGTGAACAAACTTTTTAATTTGATGGGTATCTAATATGTTGGGTAAATATTACTAATTAAGTAGTTAACTATATCAACAGATCACAAACTTTACCATTCATTAATTGCATAAAGTTGTTCATCAGGAAAATTTTCATTAATTTCACCATTAAAGCTAAGATTATTTTCATGTTCAAGCCTTGACAAATGACCAGCTATCTGATTATCAGTACCTTCCTATCCACAACTTGGAAATCAAATTCTTGCATCAGAATGGCCCATCTAATTAATCGTGGTTTTGCATCTTTCTTCATAATTAAACATTTTATAATAAAATGATCAGTATGCACAATACATTTAGATCAAATAAGATAATTTTTTAATTTATCAAAACCATATAATAGGGCTAATAGTTGCCTTTCAGTAGTAGTGTAATTAATATGAGCTTCATTAAGGGTTTTACTAGCATAGTATATCACTTTAAAAATTTTATCATATTGTTGCCCTAAAACAACCCCTATAACATAATCACTAGCTTCACACATTAATTCAAAAGGTTTTGTCCTACAGTGCATGCTTTCAAAAATTAGGCGATAAATATATTAAATATCAAAACTGGATATAGGTTTCCTTGAATTAAGGATGAGCTCAGTTTTAGGACCATTGGCCCTGATAATTATCAAGGGACTCTTGTAAGAAACCATCAACATCTATGTGCCCATAGTCCAAAATTAGCTAGGAATTATCAGCAAGATGATTAAAGGAGAGCAGCCTTAGCCTAATCAAGGTAACTAAGCAGTGGACATTCAGAAGGTAGCACCAAAAAATTCATTGTTTGACACTTGGGAAAAAATTATTAGTTCTAAATAAACAGATTTTTGTTACTTTATCACATATTTTGTAAATCTGATTGTCCACAAGCTAGTCACACTATTAGGCCAGAACCACCAACAACCTAAAAAAGCAAGGGCTATTTTTTACCAAATATCGGTGAATAGTAGTACGAACCTTGCACCCTCACAAAGTCATCGGGTTTGGAGATACAATAATAATTTGTCATTCCAAATTTAACATAAGATGCCTTTTTCATCATCGCTCATTGATCCTGATGTTTTTTATATGTAAGAATTTATGAATTTGACACTAATACTAGAAAATTTTAATCTCTAGTAATGGTGCCAAAAAACTTGATCCTGATTAACTATTTAATTACAACAACATAACAACACTTTAATTATATTTTCACTTGTATTTCCTAACTTTGCAATAGAGTCAAAACTTGATCTTGAAGTAATATAAGAATTTAACTTTTCAATTTATATTTTTTGGGATACTACGCAAGTATGCGTATCGTTATCAAGTAATATAAAACTTTTTTCTTAAGACCTGAATCGAACCCACAGGGAAAAATGCAATATGCTTAATTGATCAACAACTTTTTATTTAAAAAAGACAATTAATTAAAATAGAGATGTATTCGCAGTAAATAAAATTTAAATATTTTTGATATTTTTGATATTTTGACAAAACAGTAACAATTTAAAAGGATAACTTGAGTTTATGTAAAAGAAGAGCACTGGATTTGAAAATATCTTTCTCCTTATCATGAATCAGTAATTAACATAGGAATTTTGTGTGGTAGTATGCAAATTGTGTTGTGCCAAATAGGAGCAATTATATTCTTTACCCTTACTATAGATGTTATAAAGAACGTTGGCTAATTTAAAGTTTGAATAGTTTTGAAGACCGGCTAGGCAGGGAAGATACTAGCTCTCACTTTAGAGTTCCCTCGATTCCCTCAACCTGGGGGCTAACATTTCGTATCAAAACCTAAAATAATAAACCAAGTTGGGGGCTTTAACCCTCCCTTGATTCCCTCCACCTGGGGGCTAACATCTTGTATCAAAACCTAAAACAATAAACCAAACATCGATTCCCTCCACCTGGGGGCTAACATCTCGTATCAGATTGGCCAAATCGAGAAGTAAAAATTCCCTCCATCATGGGGGCTAACATCTCGCATCAGAACAAAAAATAATAAACCAAGTTGGGGGCTTTAACCTGTCACTTTAAAGTTTTCTAACTGTACACCCTTCAATGATTATTTCCTTATTTTCTTGCACTAAATCATATGAATTACATTCTTATTCATACAACCTCATGTGATTCTTTCCACTTGTTTACTGAGACAATACCAGCTCGATTCTTACATGTTCTCACAAAAAATTTTAACATCTGGATTGGCCAAATCAAGAAATAAATGAAGAACATGAAATTGAATCATCAAAACTTCTTCCAACATTAAAGATTAATACTCTCCACAACTTCCATCCAATACTTTAACTACTTATAATTTTAAGGAGAAAGATAAATAAAACTACTCAGAATCCATGAAGAAAACAAAACCACACTTTAGTTTAAAAGTGGAAATCATTGTCAAACCAACAAGAAGTCTCGATTAAAACCAAAAGTTATTTAAAAGAAAAGATAAAAACTTATCTCAAATCCTCCACTGAACTTTTGAAGTTCCTTTGAATCTCTTCTCTTTTACAACACTCTAAACTCTCAAATAAAACTAAAAACAAAAGAAAAAAGTAAATTTTGTGTGGTGCTTGAATCTCTCCACAAGATTCTCCACGATCCTCTTCCTCTTCAAGCATTCTCTCCCTCTTCAAGCACATTCTCCATCTTTAAACACCACCTTCCAAATGTAAAAACTTTCTTTTTTTATAAATCTCCAAGAGGTTCCTTGGAAACTCTTCAAAATACATCCAAATTTGATGTATTATCCAAGGGATGCCTCCTTTCACAAGTCTTTTAATAATATTTTCGTTCCTAGTGGTCATAACCACCCTCTTTAGCGAATAGGTGTCTCTAATACCTCTTCAAAATTTGGCTAAATGAAGAAAACCGCCAAAGAACTGTCACTGACGCTTAAGCGCGGGGCCACTCGCGCTTAGGCAAGGCTGATCGTGGCTTTATATATGCTTAAAAATATAAGTATTTAATATTGCTGCTAAAAGAATTAATTCCTCAACAACTGTACAAAAACTTAATAACAGTTATAGATTTGATAAATATGGATGTAATAAATATTTAATAATTGTAAAGTCACACTTNAAAGTAACTCCTCCAATTCTGGGTCCTGGTGGAATCCATATGGCATTTTACTGTCATCCATCCTACGGAAAATCACAGACACCCTACGGTGCCTTAAGAATGAGCACTGAACCAACTGGTAGAGGAATCTCCACAGAACCTCTGAATTCACCAGGGCCAACGATATCGGTTTCCTTCCCAAATAGAATAATGGTTTTGCTTAGAAATGAGACCGTGCAAAAGGGCCTCATGAAATCATGATGATCAATGTGTGGGGGAATGCACTCATTCTCTTCATAAATATTCATAATGCAACTGTTAGAAATACAGATAGCAGGTTGAATATTTCATTTGATCATCCTCTTGATCATTTATTTTGTCATCGGCAGTAGCGGATCAACTTGATCATGTTTGAGGATCCCAGGCGGATTCCCCTGTCTGTCATTTTTGAAGTTCAAACAACAACCAAACTGGAAGGTGGTTCTTTCTTTCCCTCTCATCCATTTATTTGGTTCAGAATATGTCATTTCCATGAGAAGGCCCGCTCGGCCTCTATCTCTTAAGTTGAAGATACAGTCCAGAATGCTTCTTTCATCTGTCTCGGAGAAAACCCTGGTATATAGCTCCAGGTGATCGACCTTTTTTATAAATCAACAATTACAAGAACTTGATGACGCTACTAGAAGATTTAAATTCCAGCAACGATGCCAAAAACATGACTGTGACTTTATATATATATGTTTGATTTAATAAAGATGTATGGATATAATATTCAATAATGTTAAAGTTGAATTTGTCAACACAAGTATACGTATCGCTCAAGTAACATAGGGCTCTAATGGAGTCCTAGATATAGATCCCATAGGGAGAAATATAATACTAAGGACTAAGATTTAATAAAAAGTAATACTTCAACTACAACGACGTTCAAATTGCTTATCTTTCACTAATAGGCAATTGAAATAAGTAGATAATTTGGATAATAACTAATTATTTGTCACTAATAGACAATTGAAATAAGTAGATAATTTGGATAATAACTAATTATAGAAAATAACAGTCACTAATAGGCAATTGAAATAAGTAGATAATTTGAATAATAACTAATTATAGGGAATAACGTTAATTGATATTCATTATATAAGAAGACATCCTTCTCCTTGCTAAGAAATTATAGTGAATGGATAAAATGAATTAGTTTAATTTATATTGTGTCAAATANAAAGTATATATATCGCTCAAGTAATATAGGGCTCTAATGGAGTCCTAGATATTGATCCCACAGAGAGTAAGTTTATAACAATGAATTAAGATTTTAGAAAAGCAATACTTTAATCACAACAAGGAAGCTCAATTTGCTTATCTGTTACTAATAAGCAATTAAAATAATTACGTAATTTTAATAGCTATTAAATAATTAACGATACAAATGAAGGTTAAATGTGATATTCAATATATAAGAAAGCATCATTCTCCTTGTCAAGAAATTATAGTGAATGGAAGGTTTAATTTGTGATATTCAATATCTAAGAAAGCATCCTTCTCCTTGTTAAGAAAATATAGTGAATGGATAAAATGAATTAGTTCAATTTATATTGTGACAAATAGGAGCACACCTATTCTTTATCCTTTGGTCCAAGCATAAAGAACATTGACTAATCCTATGCTTGGTTACTGATTCTGCGGNAGCAAGTATACGTATTGCTCAAGCAATATAAGGCTCTAATGGAGTCCTAGATATCGATCCCACATGGAGTAATATTAGAATTACGAACTAAGATTTTAGAAAAGAAATACTTTAATCGCAACAACGAAATTCAATTTGTTTATCTGTCACTAATAGGCAATTGAAATAAATATGTAATTTTAATAACTATTAAATAACTAATTAGTGAGGTTTTTAATGTGATATTCAATATATAAGAAAGCATCCTTCTCCGTATCAAAAAATTATAGTGAATGGATAATGTGAATCAGTTCAATTTGTATTGTGTCAAATAGGAGCATACCTATTCTTTACCCTTTGGTCCAGGCATAAAGAACATTGACTAATCCTACGCTTGTTTACTGAATTTACGGCTAGGCTGGGAGGATACTGGCTCTCACTTTGTAGCTCCCACTTTCCCCTCGCCTGAGGGCTAACATCTACACTTCAGCACCCAAACGATAGGACCAAATTGGAGATTTTAGTCTGTC
>JXCR01129459.1:69731-105024 GCA_002079205.1 Phalaenopsis hybrid cultivar
TTTCTAAGAGCTTTGACCTCCCTGAATCTTGGATGTAATCTTCACTTTAGTTGTAAAACTCAACATACTTCCAATGGCTTTGACCTCCCTAAATCTTGGATGTAATCTTCACTTTAGTTGTAAAACTCAACATATTTTATTTTGACCTCCATAAATCTTGGATGTAATCTTCACTTTAGTTGTAAAACTCAACATATTTTAAAACCTCCCTCAATCTTGGATGTAATCTTCACTTTAGTTGTAAAACTCAACATATTTTAACAAATAATTGGTCAAATTGAAAGCAAATTAAGATCAAAGTGAAAAGATCATCACAATTTCTTAAACATTATTGGCCAGATTGAAGGTAAATTAAGATCAAAGTGAAAAGATCATCACAACTTCTTTAACATTTATGACCAGATTGAAAATAAATTAAGATCAAAGTGAAAAGATCATCACAATTTCTTAAACATTTTTTTGACCTCCATGAATCTTAGATGTAATCTTCACTTTAGTTGTAAAACTCAACATATTTTAACAAATCAATTGGGCAGATTTGAAAGTAAATTAAGATCGAAGTGAAAAGATCATCACAATTTCTCAAACATTTTCATGGCTTCAGTAAATTAAGATCGAAGTGAAAAGATCATCACAATTTCTTAAACATTTTCATGACTTCACCATTCGGTTGTAAAACTCAACATATTTTAAACAAATCAATTCCAGATTTGAAAGTAAATTAAGATCGAAGTGAAAAGATCATCACAATTTCTCAAACATTTTCATGGCTTCATGTAAATTAAGATCGAAGTGAAAAGATCATCATAATTTTTTTAAAATTTTCATGGCTCCAATAAATTAAGATTGAAGTGAAAAGATCATCACAATTTCTTTAACATTTTCATGGCTTCACCAATTCAAATTACCAAAAACATTTTCATGGTTTTGCCAATTATTCACTTTAGTTGTAAAACTCAACATATTTTAACAAATCAATTGGGCCAGATTGAAAGTAACATAATTTAACAAATCAATTGGCCAGATTGAAAGTAAATTAAGATTGAAGTGAAAAGATCATCACAAATTCTTAAACATTATGGCTTCACCAATTTAAATTACCATTTCACAATCTCAAGATAAGGAGAAAGATAGAGAAAACTATTTAGATCTTATGGGGAAAACACAACAAAACTCGGAATTCATATATAAAAGCAAAGTCATACAAAATACAACAAGTAAATAAACTTATCTCTAATTTCTCCTCAAGAAAACTCCTCGAAGTTCCTCTGAATCTCTTCCTTTTCTTTACAACACACAAAATTCCTCTTCAAAGCGACAAGGAGGAAGAAATGCCTCACTTTCCCTCCACTCTTACAATCTCTCAAAGATCTCCTCACAATTTAGACTCTCTACACTTGTTTCACACTTCAATTTTGAGTCTCCCCCTCTGTAGGACCTTTCTAACATCTAGGACCTCTCTAATTTTCGTCCAAAATCTTCTTTTAAAGTTGTGGATGAGCTTTCCCAGGAGTTGCCTAAGCACCCCTCCAAAATTTGCCATTATCTAATGCCTAATTGGACATAACTGTCGAGCTCGCCGTCGGCGACCTCAGGCGCCGTCGACGGACCTTCTAAGTGAATTAATTATGGATTCTCAGAAAATTCTCGCCGTCAGCGCGTTGGGCTAGCCGCTGGCACCCTAGTTCAAATCTTCACATTCTGGTCCTTTTCGCTCCAAATTCACTCCTTTTTGCATCTTTTTGCTCCAATGACCCTAATTTATCATTCCTGCAACAAAACATCAAAAATATCTTTCTTTAAAGTGCAATATCATCAAAAATAATATAAAATAAATATGAAAATCTCAAAATATTTTCTTTTGGTTAGTGGCCTTCTTTGTTTAACCGGCGCTTAAGCGCCAAAATACTTTAGCACAACTTTCACCTTTTGCTCCAAATTTGATCGTTTTTCACTCCTTTTAGTATTTTTTAACTTTTTACTTATATCTGAAAGAAAAACACAAAAATATCTTCTATTAAAGCGCAATATCTTAAAAAATGGGTATAAAAATGCGTCTAAAAACACTATATATTTTAGGTATGTCACTCATACCACCAACACGTCCAACTTATATGCCAATTCGATGATCCATTTAAATTGTCACACTTTAAATGTCTATAACTAGCAAAGAGGGTTTAAGTAATATGGTTAAAGCCTAACCCCTTAAGAATTGGATATTACTATAAGTTAAGACATGTTGGATCAATTTCATGGGATTCAGTATTTTATTTAGTTTTGGTTATTGTTCTACCTTTTTTCTAACTTTTTAAAATATTGAGTTTCTTTAAAATTCACAACAAATATAAATGACCTCTGAAATACCTTGAATGTTACTAAGGCTCAAAGGATATGAACCTAAACGGTCCCAACATTTTCTAAGCTATTTCAAGTTCATTTTAACTCTCTATGAATTTTTGAATTTATTGATTAATAATAGGAAATATTAATAATAAAAAATAGATCTTGAATATTTTGTTACTTCTTATGATTTAATTATTCTATGGGTGAGGACCTTACTCAATTTAAAGTTCTTGTAAAGAAACTTATTCAAGTTTTATCAAGAGGGGTGTAAGTGTAAATATTTAATTTGACACTTAAATCACTTTCCCTAACCAATTCAGATATGTTAGAGCTGTTAATTAGTTGATTAATAATTCACCCAGTAAGTTATCCCTTATGAGTCACATTTTTGTTAAATAAGTGGAAGACCACTTAGTCTATTTTTTATAATTTTTAAAAAGTTTGGCAATATATTCCTTAGATTAGGTTAAAGCTTAGAAATTTTAGAGTATTTAGATGTTCATATCTTACTTAAGAACTTTTCATTTTAAGCCATGGCAACTTTAGGTTATGGATAGTTTATTATGGATCCTTTAAAGCATTGATGGTAGATTAGTAATTTAAGCAACTACTTTGATTTTCAAATAAACGATTACACGGGTCACTACAACTTGTGGTGTGAAGCCCAAATTAGAGAACTATATGTCCCCATATCATAATCCCTACCACATGGTCACCCAAGCATGGATGTCTCTGACCTCCAACAATTTCTAAATTTACATTTTTACCCCTACTATGCCTTTAGTAACTTATTAACTACCCTAATTAACCCTTAATGTTTCAAACATTTCAATACACATTTGATCATAACTTTCAACCCTTTTACCTTTCGATGTGACTTATAATTAATTAATTAAGGGCTGAGATGCAATTATGATATTTACAAATGTGCTATTTTGGTGACTAACTTTCTAACTATCCCCGTACAACTCCACTTGTTACTAAACTTAGCTAGTCATTCACCCATAGGCAATTAATGTTTTCGAGAAGGCTTTATACTTTTCTGAAGTTTATTTTATTTTCAAAAATTAAATAAATTAATAATTTTTGAATCATAAGAAAAATATATTTAGATATTTAAAATACACTTTTTGTCTTTAATATTTTTAAAGGAACATCTTATGCTTATTTTCTATAATCAGAAAAAATTTTGTATCATTTTGAATTTTTTTTTATTTTTTATAATTTTCAATTATATTCAATAAAAAAATAATTAGAAAATACATTTTTTATATAAATTTCATTTTTATTTTTCTTTAGTGCCTCTGACCTTACTTAACTTACCAAACTTTATTCTCCTTAGACCAACCCTAACTATAAAAGAATACAATAACAATTAATTATTAGTTTCTGGTCATTACATTTTGCCAAAATAAAAATATAATATCCTTCCAGTCACTGGATCACATAAATCACACAAAGAACAAAACTTAATACAACAAAATTTACAGACACTAAAAGATAAACCCTACATTTATCAAGATTATTTATGTCAAAAACATCTTTGTACACATGAAGCAAATATACTTTTTTGGATTTTTGGATATAAATAACCATAGATTATACTTTCAACATTTATTTCTAACGGATGATAAAAATTCAAACTGTATTTTAGTATGAATGAATTTTCTCCAACAACATACGATAACATTTACACATGAAAATATTAATATAGATAATTATACATTACCACAAAATACAGTTTCATAGCTTATATATTCCTACTTACAAACTTACCCATATACACAATTTATGTGATGCGGGAAGTGATATTACGGTATGTAAAAAAGGCATAATACCATCACACATACCAATCCATTCACAAGAATTACTACTTAAAACATTTAATGGTACCCTAACTATAAACCAATATTGGATCAATCAATCCTTTGCAATAGAACTTATCCTATTAAAAATACAAAATTATGGTGTCTATCTCACAATGGTTCAGATATAGTTCTAGGTAATAATTTATTTAAATCATTCTCATCTTTTACAAAACTGAAAATAACATTATTCTAGTAAGTCCGAATAGTTATTCACAAAACTGCCCAATTAGACAAACACCTCAATTTCACTCTACCAAACCTATTTTACGCATCCAACATGGTGATTATCCCCTTGATCAAAACCTGAAAAATTCATTCCCTCATTTATTCGATAACCATCTAAGTATGAAAACTAAAACCTCTCCTAAAAATTCTAAACTTAATGAGTTACGGCCTTTTGCTATTTCATTATTTAAACAATCATTCTCAGAAAATCCATTATAATTTTGGAAGCAAGACGAAGCAGTAGCTAAAATAGAACCAATTAAACTTGTGCTTATTATAAGAGTAAGACCATGAAATACACCTCTGAAGACAAAAAAGAATTCCAACTTAAAATTAAAGAATTGTTAAATCTAAAATTAAGAGAACCTAGCAAAAGTCCACATAGTAGCCCAGACTTTTTGATTAGAAATCATGCTGAGCAAACAAGAGGAAAGGAAAGATTAATAATTAATTATAAAAAGTTGAATGATAATATGAAATTTGACGGATACTTCTTACCTAATAAAGAAGTATTAATCAATCATATTAAGACAACTAAATGGTTCTCTAAACTAGATTATAAGTCTAGATTTTGGCAAATAAGAATGCAGCTAGACAGCCGTGAATTTACCACATTCAGTACACCTCAAGGACACAATCAGTGGAATGTAATGTCATTCGATTTAAAAAATTCCCCTCAGATATTTCAAAGAAGAATGGATACTATTTTTAGTGAACTATCACAATTTTGTTTTATATATGTAGATGTTATTTTAATATTCAGTTAAACCATTACTAAATAGTTAAGACATCTAACTCTGTTCGCACAAAAGACCCAAAAACATGGAATATTATTAATTAAGAAAAAAGCAGTCTGTTTAACCACACCATTGAATTCTTAAGACTTATAATAGATAAAGGTTCCATTGAATTACAAAAACACATATTAACAAAAATAGATAATTTTAAATAAATTAATAATTCAAAAGATTTATGATGTTTTTTTAGGATCTGTCAATTATGCAGAGTCATTCGTAAAAAAATCTAACAGAATTAAGGGCACCTTTATAAATGAAATTAAGGAAAAATATATTTTGGTACTGGGATGAAAAAGATGAAAATGGCGTAAACCAAGATAAAGAAATATGTAAAAACCTTTCAAAATTACATTTATTAATTACAAAAGACTATCTAATTATCAAAATAGATAATTCTGAAATTGCGATGTAGTCCTTAAAGCCAAAAGAAATAATATTGAACTGTTATGCTGATATAGCTCGAGAACAAACACTACAACATAACAAAATTATCACATTAATGAAAAATAATTGTTAGCAATTAAACAAGCAATTAAAATATTTGAAATATTTCTAAATGAAACATTCTTGATACGAACAGATAATAAAACAACAATCTCATTTATAAAAGGAAAAATTGAATACTCTTTACCAAATAAAAGACAAATAAGATGGCAAGTTGATTTTTCGCATATACTTTTGATTTAGAATATATATAAGGTAATAAAAAGGCTTTAACTAACATTTTATCTCATGAATTATGCATGAAATAAACATGGATATAGAAAGTATGGAGACCTATGAAATATCCAGCAAAGTTGATGAAAAATCAACACTGATCTAAATAACTATTTAGAAATTGTTGAATTGCAAATTTAGAAAATAGAATGCGAAATAGTTCTTGCTAGCAATGTTTTACAAGAATTAAGAAAATTGAAGAATTATCTGATTGGAGATATACCAAAATGAGATATACCCTCCATCTTAGAATTAAAGATAATAGGAGACTTTGCAAATCTTCGATTCACTAAAGAAGAATATAAAGAAAATAATTCTTCATCAGAAAGTAAAATTCTAGAAATTACTACAAAATAAAAGCCTTCATCTGTTAAAAATATACCAACTTATTAAAAAATACTGCAAGATACCTCTTCAAAGAAAATTACAAATATTGTTGATAAATGACAACAATTATCGTTATGTAAAGAAAGAATTAACCCACAAATCTATTTCCGCATGGCGGGAAAACATGAAGTAACATATATTTATGGAATTACAGATTCAAAGATTGTCTAAGAATTATGTAAATGTCGTCTAATTAGAATGATATATATAAATGATGAAAAAATCTTCAAAGAATTACCAAAGCCAGAAATCAAGGATGTTGATACTTTTCATCAAGTTATAAAACATTGGAATATATACATTAAAATGTATCAGACTTATCTTGAGATAATATGAAATGTTGTATCTCTTATTCAAATTAGAATTAGCAGTGATTCATACACTCCCAAGTATAAATCAACAGTCATTATTCCAGAGATCGACAGCTCAAGATTTATACCAGATCTGGATTGAAATTAAGAAGATAGATTCTACAAATATCTAGGTATATTACACCTTAGGAAAATTTTTTATTTACAGTCACTGCAAGCAACCCTCAAAAAAAATTCTCAAAGTTATGTATAAAAAATGTATTTCTACACTTAGTCAAAATAACACAGCCATGAGCAGAGAAGTCAAGGAAGTATTTTGCAAAAAATTACAAAAAAAAAAGATAGACAGATTCCCACTTATAAGAAGTATGAAGTAAGCTTGAAGACAAGAGTAATGAAATTCAGAGGTAAAGCGAAATATCAATACGTACTACAAAGTGAATTATTATCAACATAGAATATTACGACAAAAGCAGATTCTCACTTACTCAGCCAACCTGAAACTACTCATAAAGCAGGCCACTTCTTATCACCAAATAATAATCCTAGAATTATTCTGACAAAAGCAGATGCTCACTTGCTCAGCTTGCTTGGAAAGAGGTATCAATTATTTCTTCTATGTAACGTCAACAGTGATGATTAATGTATTCTTTTCTATCTATTTAAGGCTCCCCCTCCTCTCTGGGGAAGGCCGAGCGAATTAGGAATTCTTCTTCTTCTTCTTCTTCTTCTTCTTCTTCTCTTGTAATCTACATATGTGTGTTTGTCATTATAGCTAATTATCTTTTTCCTACTCAATGTCTGTAATTTTGTCTTTTAAGTATTAATGAGTATTATGATATGTTTATTTGTTTAAAAACATGGTTAGTTCTCTATTGATTTTTTATTTATTCTATTTACGCATAGGGTAGGAAACGAACTAATGTTGTGTTTTAAATCCTTGAAGTAGTTGCATAAGGTTATGGTCTGCAAGGATCTGTGTGGTCTTGTTGAGCCTTAACGTTTTCTAGAAAACCACAGAGAAGGTGAAAGATGAACCAGAGATTCTAAGGTCAAACCCTAGAATATAAAGATATCATAATAGGATAAAATTTTTTTAAACTTTCATGCGGAAGCATAAAGAACCCTAATACTTAAAGATAATCTTTCAGGCAGAAGAGTAAGAAGAAGTTCTTAAACATGGAAAATGATTTTGAGGAATTTAATATAATATTACGATAATTAAAGAAAAATCGTATGAATCATATTAGAGATATTGAAGAATTACAATATAGATTAAAAAATAATATAAATTTAGAAAATACTCCTGAACCAAAATCATTAAAAATAGGAGAAACTTCAACTCCTTCTAGAGCTTACAAAATGGTATTAGAGCCAAGTAATCTGCAAAAAAACACTAATGATTTATGTACACTACTTTGTCTTATGAATCTTTTATTAGCTTTTATGAACAACAAATAAAAGATAAGAAAGAATTAAAAAGACGTTTACTAATAGCAGAAGAACTTGATGTTGAATAAAAATTACCTCGAACAAGAATTCAATAGAATATGTGAACTACTCCAAATAAATTTAAAAAATAGGCAGTTAGAAGTATTCCAAGAGGAAAAAAATTTTTATATAAAATCTCCCTTAGGAAATTCAAATGAGTGGATTCTAATAAGTTATATGATATTAAAACAACAAGTTGAACTAGGACTCTATTCCGAAAATATATCTAATGAACTAGCTAATCTATGGAATTAAACCTAAACCAATTATAAAAAATTAAACTATTTAAAATTTTAATCCAGTCCAGATAAAAAAAATTGCCAAATACAGAAAGTACTTCTAACATATATTAATTATGAGTAAGATTAACTCAATACCAGGACGTACTAAACAACAATATAGCCACAATTGCTATTTTAGTTTAAAAAATACTACTAATCCAGAAATTCTAGGATGAACAAATACAAATAAATATAACTCTTTAGAAAATATACATGGAGTTATATGTATCAATGAAGTTATTTCAATAGATGAACATTCTCATTCAGAAAATGAGATAAAAGATTTAATTAATGCCTTAACTGAAGATCAATTTATGGCTACACCTATTAGTTACACATCTGTTGACACTCCTTCATCCAACCAACCGATGGGATTACCCTCTTCGTCAAATACTAACGAAGCTAGTACAAGCCAAAACACAAGTTCTTATATTTGTTATCTACCTCCTAGCATTAGACTTAATCCTACATTCAGAAATAGAACAAAATCTAGAAATGAAGACAACATACCTTAACCCATAAGTGGGCATGGTATTTATTTAAATATAGACTGCAATAAAAATATTAACAAAAAAATTGATAAATGAGTAATAGAAAATAGCTTAGCCATATATAATTTTAATTTAAAAGGATAAGACGTCTATGGACTTTTAGAAAACACACTTAGTTGAATTGCAAAAAAAATTGTTTTCAAGACTAAATAATAATAAAAAACAAGAAATAAGAAAAACTTTTTTTATCAGAAAGAAGCATATGAACGCCTGGAAAATGACCAATTATATATGGAGATTTCATAAAAAGTGAATTTTTAGGATACAAAATTAGATACCACATCAAAATAGGAAAATGAAAGCATCAGTCATATATAACAAAACAGAAGATAACAAAACTAAACATCTGCAACATCTGTTATTTAAATGAATATAGTTGTGAGTATCAAAAATATTTGTATGATATTCTAATTGACTAGAAAAAAAACACTGATGTTTGAACTATTTGATGATAATGATATGTAAGTTGCTTTTCCATGCATCTTTGATAAGTTGGTGACATGATCTGTTGAATCAGTTCATGCTTAACAAAAGTTCAAGAGTGGGAAGCTGAAGTTGGTGGGCAACTTAGCTTCAATGAATTCTTTTTAAAATGCATTCAACAATTTCAACCTCCTCTTCTCAAATCATTTCTCAAGGTGGTCAGGGAAGGCAAGGAGTTCTTTTCTTCAAAATCTTAGCACAGACTCATCAAAATCTTGGTAGTTGTCATTGTTAATATATTGCAATTCACTTAGTACAAATTTCTTCTTCTACTTGCTAAGTCAAAGCAGTCTTTGGGAACTTGGACTCTAAATATGCTTTTTGGGATCTAGTCCAAGTCCTCTTGGGAAGTTTTACAAAGCCTTTCTTCTAATTTAGTGACCTATCTAGTTGTAATGAAGGCCCAATTCCTCATATTTACTTAAGCTTTTGTGGCTGGTTCATTGAGCACCTCTTTTCAAGATCTCAAGGTATCTATTGTGATTCATTGCATACAACCATGAGTCATAACAAAACCTTTTTTTGATGTTGTCTCATGCATACAACTTTGTAGATGTTGGATATTAATTTATCCAAGAGTCAAACCAAAACCTTATTTAGCATTGATCAAGACAAGTTTGAGAGAAGAGTGCAGAAGAAATAGATGAGCAATCGAGAGAAACCACCATAATGCTGAATAGTATAGCAATTTTTGGCTAGATTGCACAAAATTGTGAAAGCAAATTACATCCACTTTACACACCCAATGAGAATCAAGTATTGAGTGCTAGACGTAAGGTTGTACAATGTGTTGAATACAAGGTACAAAATGATGCCAATTGATTACTTGCTGTAAAATTTGAAAAAATAAATGTGTAGTTTGAAAAGCCGAACTAATATTTGGCTAGCTAGTTAAAAGGAATCACCCAATTCCTCTATTGCAAGTTACCAAGTTGCTCCTAAGCTTGTGAAGCCATCAAACTAGCAAATTTGTTGTAATTCTGGCGAGTTCTCCAAGAACTTGGTTATCAAAGCAATGGGTGTAAGTGGATCAAGCTGACACAAGCACAGCTCGATAACTGGCTCGTGAACTGAGCTCAATGAGCTAACAGACTAAATTCTTGCTAGCCGCAACTCGACTCATTAGCTCGTGAGTCGGCTTCTTTAAAAAAATACATATTAACTTAAAATATACTCAAATTATATTAAATTTGAAAACATTATCTTTATGGTATTAAAAATATTTTAAAAAATAATATTTTATATTTTAAATTATGTAATTACTTATTACTTCTCTCCTAATTACTCATTCTATTAGTTTTTTTATTTTATTTTAACACTGACTTAATATTATTTTTTCTCTTTTATAGTAACAAGCCGGATAGTTACTACGCTCGAACTCGTAGACTTAAGTTCAAGCTCGATCATAAATAAAAATTAATCAGGTTCAAACCGACAGTGGCTCGAGCTCAACTCGACTCGTTTACCCCCCTCTAGTTGAGGCCTTCTAGAACTCAATTGTGCGGTGGGGTTGCCCTGATATTGGCAAGTTGGTTTGTCCTCAAACCGGCTGGCAAATTTTTTTAACCAGACTCGTGAACTCTACCCGGACTCAACTGGAAAATTTGGCATGAGCTTGTCTTGGATGGACAAATCTTCGTACACCACCCAACCCCATTACAAATTTGGAAAAAAAAAATCTCATTGTAGCTTATCGCACTCAGAAAGGAAAAAAACATACTTACAAAAAAAATCAGTCAATGTTCTCTTCGATTCAATTCAATTCAATTAACATTACTATTTTTTTATTAACTCTCATTCAATTCCTTCAATCAATCAAAAGCNTCTCTTTGTAACTTATCGGACTGAGAAAGGAAAAAAAACGTACTTTACAAAAAAATTCAGTCAATGTTCTCCTCGATTCAATTCAATTCAATTCAATTAACATTACTATTTTTTTATTAACTCTCATTCAATTCCTTCAATCAATCAAAAGCCAAAACATACCGGTACACGAAGGCACCGATTATTGATTTGGAGATAGCACACCTCCCTGTTTCCTCTTTAATGGTGCTGACAAGCGCACATATTCTTTTAGCAGAAACAAAATGACCACAAAATAATACTTTGCAGTGATTTTTAAGGTAATCATTGATAAATTTATCCATAACAAATGCAGTTTACAGCAAAGTTGCCGTCAAGCAGAAAAAATAGAAACTACAACAAATTAGTACTCCGAGGAATGATAAGGAAAAATTGAACTAACAATTGCCTTGCAGCACTTTTCTCTATTTTCATAAGGAGCTGTCAATTTACTGTTCTGAGCAAGCTTCTTCCAGTACTAGCACCTATCAGCTCATCTTCTTTGCAGAAGCGTTCGCTTGACTAGTTTCATGTGTANTTACACGAAGGCACCGATTTTTGATTTGGAGATAGCACACCTACTCCCTGTTTCCTCTTTAATGTTGCTGACAAGCGCACATATTCTTTAAGCAGAAACAAAATTACCACAAAATATACTTGGCAGTGATTTTTAAGGAAATCATTGATTAATTTATCCATAACAAATGCAGTTTACAGCTAAGTTGCCGTCAAGCAGAAAAAATAGAAACTACAACAAATTAGTACTCCGAGGAATGGAAAGAAAAATTGAACTAACAATTGCCTTGCAGCACTTTTCTCTATTTTAATAAGGAGCTGTCAATTTAATGTTCTGAGCAGAACATGCTTCTTCCAGTGCTAGCACCTATCAGCTCATCTTCTTTGCAGAAGCGTTCGCTTGAATAGTTTCATGTGTAATATCTGGAATTTTACATATATGCCACGCAATTGTTATGTATTTAAACATGTAATTTGGAAGTTGCAATTTTAGATGCAAGCGGTACCAACCTAGAAAGCATGGCAGATGAAGCATTCGCTTAAGGAACTGATCTGTCCGCTTTTGCGGAAGTAGGAAGCCCGCTTAGAAGACTTGGCAACCTGCTGCATTTGGCTAGCAGTTGCAGCACTTCGCATCTCCTCTGCTTTCTTCTGTGCTGACTTTAGCTTCTTTAGTATTTTGTCCATGGAAGAAGATCTTCGCTTTTCAAGCTTCATCTAAAAAAAAATCAAAATAATAAACTTGATAGAAACCAGAAAATTGTGCGCTTGTTGATTGGACAATTAGGATATTAAAAAGCACCTCTAATTTCCTTATTTCAGCCTCAGCTTTTGCTTTCTGTAAATTCTCCCACGCTATTATTTTGGCTTCCTCTCTTTTGACCCTATATATGATTTCACAGACAAACTAAGTTTATTTGTGTTTCATGAAGCGTCAGTATATATATCAATACCATTTAAACCTGCGTCAGCAATTTAGTGGAAAAATATTTCTGCCTGAAACACATCAGGAAAAGATATATGTCAAGTTTTGTCACTGCTGGCTCACCCATGGTTTAGAACAACCGCGCTTAACTATTACTGGATGAATGTGATGGCCAAAGAAGAGGATAACAAATAGATAAAGCACTAAAATTTATGTGAATCAGTTAAAAAATAATAAAAAGAACATAAATCAATATTCTTTCCGGCTTAATTTTATCTGATGATTATCAGATCGCATTACAAAAAATAAATATCACACAATAAATATATTTACAACTTACAAGTGATATTGATTGCTTCTTCAGCATTTTACTAAGCTCAGAAAGTCACCTAGTGCCTCNGACCCTATATATGATTTCACAGACAAACGAAGTTTATTTGTGAAGCGTCAGTATATATATCAATACCATTTAAACCTGCGTCAGCAATTTAGTGGAAAGATAATTCTGCCTGAAACACATCAGGAAAAGATATATGTCAAGCTTACAAACAAATTAAAAATAAATATAATCATTGGTTCATGGGCACATTGTTTTGTCATTGCTGGCTCACCCATGGTTTAGAACAACCGCGGTTAACTATTACTGGATGAATGTGATGGCCAAAGAAGAGGATAACAAATAGATAAAGCACTAAAATTTATGTGAATCAGTTAAAAAATAATAAAAAGAACTTAAATCAATATTCTTTCCTGCTTAATTTTATCTGATGATTATCACATGGCATTACAAAAAATAAATATCACACAATAAATAAATTTACAACTTACAAGTGATATTGATTGCTTCTTCAGCATTTTACTAAGCTCAGAAAGTCACCTAGTGCCTCAGGCACCTTGTAAATATATTGTAGTGAAAGTGCCTGGCTTTTTATAACTCTGGAAGAAAACAATACTCTACCTCCTAGGAAGAGGAAATGGAGCCAATCCACAACTAAAATACCACACAAGCATAAAAACAAAAGGCGCGCACGAAAATGTGCCTTTCAAAACCAAAATTTATTCAATATCACCGAAAAACAATCCCCAAATTTCTTGAAACTTAGTAAAGAAGAAAATATCATGATATTTTTTAAAAAGACCATACCATGAAATCTAGATGATAAACAAAAGGCCTAAACAATACCGAAGATAACCACTCGGACACTCATCATAGATGATATCATAAAAACTTCGATCAATTCTCTCTGTTTGTTATTTAGTTGCAATTGCTATTTAGGCAGGATCCAAACCAAGGACCATAGGCCCATCTCATATTAGACTCTTATTCGTTCTCCAAGGATGTCTGTCTCCCCATGCAAACTGTAATGTCTACCTTAAGTATTTCTCTCACAACAATTTCCATGTCTCCTACGTATGTTCAAACTCATGTGTGAATAGGTTCGTTAACATAATCGGATTCCGTTTTAAGTTTATATGTATAAACTTGATTGGTTTTTGAATTTTTTATCCATTCCTAACAAACCTTTCATATATTTAACAATTCAACAAATAAATTTTATAAAGTAGACAAAATCTCACCCCTTCGATGATACGCTAAGTTACCCTAATAGCAGGCCCCACTCTTGAATAGCATATTGACAACCAAAAGCTCTAATGCTAGATTGAGGCAGAATGTTTTCATCATATGTAAACTCAAAATGTGTTGAAAANTTTTGTAAAAATACCATAACCATGAAAGCTAGATGATAAACAAAAGGCCTAAACAATACCAAAGATAACCACTCGGACACTCATCAAAGATGATATCATAAAAACTTCAATCAATTCTCTCCGTTTGTTATTTAGTTGCAATTGTTATTTAGGTTGACTCCGGGCTAGCTATGGAGTCAGGATCCAAACCAAGGATCATAGGCCCAACTCATACTAGACTCTTATTAGTTCTCCTAGGATGTCTGTCTCCCCATGCAAACTGTAATGTCTACCTTAAGTATTTCTTTCATAACAATTTTCATGTCTCCTACATATGTTCAAACTCATGTGTGAATAGGTTCATTAACATAATCGAATTCCGTCTTAAGTTTATATGTATAAACTATCAAGTTTATATGTATAAACTTGATTGGTTTTTGAATTTTTTATCCATTCCTAACAAACATTTTTTTCATATATTTAACAATTCAACAAATAAATTTTATAAAGTAGTCAAAATCTCACCCCTTCGATGATACGCTAAGTTACCCTAATAGCAGGCCCCACTCTTGAATAGCATATTGACACAACCAAAAGCTCTAATGCTAGATTGAGGCAGAATGTTTTCATCATATGTAAACTCAAAATGTGTTGAAAACCAAACAAAAAGAATGATGCAATAATAAATTAAATTAAAAAAAATACAGAAATTTTAAGCATGAAAAATTATCATACAAAATGACTTTCTCACTAACAAATATTAGAGAAAAAATTTTTTAAAAAAATCATGAAGGTCAGAAAAAATAGAGACTTCTTGCCAATCGCCCTTGCAACAGACTAAAAAAAATGCCACATTCGATGTCTAACACAAGTTCAGAAGAACGATAAATTTTTTATTGATAAAAATTAAAATTTTACATACTCAGATTCCTAATTTACACTCCTAAAATTCCCCATCGCATGTTTCATTTGAAATAATGAGATCAGAAACCACTGATATCGCACGATATAAGACTCAATAAATAACTCAAGTAAGAATTCAAATACATTAAAAATACACTAAATTAAAGTTGCCATTCTTATTAAAATAAAATCCACAAAATGCTTCATCCATTCGTATAACTAGCAAAAAAACGGGAAACAAAAACCAACTCAGCTAAGATAACATAAATCACTTCATAAAAGTCACGGGGAATTGAAATTGCTGACAATCCAAATAAATCAAATTATAAATTACACTTCGTAATTGATAGTGGAATGGAACTCTGTTGAGAATTCGACCTTATTTAGGGTCACATTGGTTAAAAAATTGAACAAGTCTAGAGATTTATTTGTAAAATGTTGTAATACCTTATTTAAGTCCATGTTATCAATATACGAATTAGATTTTCAAAAATCTTTCAATGTGGTATCAAATCTTAACCTAGTCGTCGTCACTTCTCTTCCTTCCTCTTTGTCCTCATGTAGCTGGACGGAGCGGCCATCTCGGGCTGCAAGTAGAGATAACAACTCCTGACTCGAGTTGTGACGACGAAGCGGCCACTTTAGGCCGCAACTAGAGCAGTGGGATCGCGAATGAAGCTTCGCGATACAGTCACAATGGAGGCCGCGAAGCTAATTGGTAAGGCATTGACGAGATCGCGGCGAGGAACACGAGAGTCACGATTGGAGTTCTCTGTGCGTGGTCCGGATTTTGCTTTGAAACCAAGGGGGCAACGGTTTTGAGAGTGCTCTGAAGCCAGATTTACGAGATGAGGAGGAAGAAACGTCGGGGGTAGGGTAGCGAGGAAGAGCGAAGCTTATTGTTGTTTTGGGATCCTGCTCCTACTGCGAAACTAGAGAAGCGGCTTCAGTATGATCAGAAAAGACTAAAGCGAAGGACATCGAATCAACTAAGGGTTTCTTTAAGCAGGAGAGGTACAACCTTGTATTTTGAAAATGATAGGAGATAGAAAGAGTGTGGGAGGTAGAGGAGTGGAACTTTTGGGAAAGATAGATTCTGAAGTTTTGAAGGTCCTAATCAGGCTCATACAGAGAGTTGACGCCTCGACAGGAGCCACTACCTCAACAAGTGCTTCGACGCAACTAGATCTCCCTCCTGTGAAGTTGAAGCTTGATGGACCGACCACGTATCTGAGCTGGTAATGTCAGGTCGAGGTTGTTCTAATAGCGATTCACAGTGCTGAGAGTAATAAGTGGAGAATCACACAACTTAATCTACACTTAATTACTCAACTCAATGGTTCCTTCAATTGCATCCTCAGTAGATGACATTCAAAAGGTGAGGAACATCTGTGCAAAACTGAAGAGTATTTATGTTGGGACGGAGAACCACATGAGAGTGTTCCAAAATCAACATGAGATGTAGCAGTAGTATAAGGTGATAAATTGATTCAGGAATACGCCATAAAATTGGAATAACTATGGACAGAACTTGATCACTTTTCACCGATGTCGAGTTTTTGTGATCCAAAGTGCAAGAAATGGGAGATGACGACTATGCAATTTCTAGCCAATCTGAAACAGGCATTTAATCATAGAAGATTAGTCCTCATGGCTCAGGTGAATATGCCGTCACTGGAGGAGGCCATTGCTGCAATGACATAAGAGGAGAGTCCAATGAAGCTACACTGATTCGAGTGGACTTCCAAGTGCACGATCAGCATTGTCTGTCACGAACCCGGGTATAATATGTGCCCAAGGAAAGACACGAGTGTTACAACTGTGGTGAAGTCGGGAATTTGAGCAAAACTTGTCCTAGGCCACCTAAGGAGAGAGAGACTGTGAATAGGGTGAAGGACGTAGTCGTGATGGTCGAAAAGGTGAAAAATGGGGCTACGGAGCAAATATGATCGTAGCAAGGGAGGGAGAGACAGGGGTGGCTTTTACCAATGAGGATCGTGAGTATCTAAAGTTGTTGAAGAGGAAGCTGAAAGTAGCAAGAGAACTGACTGAGGATGCTTCCAACCAGTCATCATCAAAAGGTAACATTGTCACTTATGCTCACTCTAACAAAGATACTTGTAATACATCAGAATAGATGGTAAAAACCAAGTATACATTAATCTAATAAAGGTCAGATACATCATATGCTCTTGCCTCTATTTCCACTACAGGATCATCAGAATAGATGGTAAACTCTAGTGCATCTCGACATGTGACGGAAACTGCCAAAGAGTTTTCTTCATATACTCTCCTAGTTGTACCAAAGAACATTCAAATTAATGATGGTATGACACAACCTGTAGTTGGTAAGAGTACAGTTAGAGGTACCAACTATGATTTTGTCTAATATTTTGCATACTCATTTTCCTGTCAACCTTTTATCTATTAGTGTCATTATAGTTCAACTAAAATATATTGTTTCAGTTGATATCCCTAAGATGATCTTTCAAGAAAAAGGAATGAGCGGACACTTGGGACTGAAACTTAGCATAATAAACTCTGTTATTTGGATCTGGAGAGGATGGACTTGGTTTTGACATCGATGATAGAGAGTGATAGAGTAGAAGAAACTAGGGTGAGTGTAGAGAATGTGTTATTGTTATATCAAAGACGAATGAGACACTCTTGTTTTAGTTTATGAAGCCAGCTATATCCTACTTTGTATGAAAAGGCAAATAAACAAAAATTTGTTTGTGATGCTTATGAGTTTGTCTAGATTACTAGGAGCTCTTATATCAATTCTGAGAATAGGAGTTATAGCTTTTTGAATTCATTCATTTTGATGTTTGGGGACCTTGTTCTACAAATTCTATGAATGGTTATTGATAGTTTGACCTTTATTGATTGTTTCTTTTCATGTTACTTGATTATATTTGATAAAAAATAAGGGTGATGTGTTTGTTTGCTTTAAAGACTTCCACGAGTCAATCCAGACTGAATATGATGCAGCAGTGAAGATATTGAGGTCTGATAATGAGACAGAACATACCAACAAAAAATAATTGGGGAATACTTGTCAGCCCAGAGAATACAGCATCAAACCATATGTTCATACATACCTGAACAAAATGAATTAGCAGAAAGAAAGAATAGAGACCTTCTAAAGGTTGTCCGAAGCATGATTATCGCAATGAATGTCCCAAAACACTTATGGGGCAAGATGTTTTGACAACTGCTGAATTGATTAGAAGGATGACGTTAAAGGTGTTGGATTGGATGTCTCTTTGTTAGATGTTGAATGGAGATAATTGCAGAATCCTCTCATTGAAGGTATTTGGATATGTATGTTTTGTAAATAAAAAATAATCATTAATAGGAGAAAAGGATCTAAGAGTTGTGAAATGTATGTTTGTGGGTTATTATGCCACCCATAAAAAGTGTGTTCGCTGGAGCCTGATAGAGAAGAGACTGATTGTGAGAATGGATGTGTCATTTAGAGAATTGGAACTGTACTATATGCCAGATGTGATCTAACCCTTAGGTGACTCGCCCAATACTAAAGATAAGAGGCAAGGTGGGGTGAGTAGCAATAATGAGAGAGTAGGACACGTGGGAGCAATGCCTTATCCTGTAACATAGAGAAATCAATTGAGGAACCGAAAAAACAAGAGAGAACTTAGAGGTGGTGAGATTCATGTTAATGTGAGCTAAGGGTGTACACACGACAAAAGGAAGCAAAATAAGGAAATAGTGTCTACAGTGATACTTGTGCCAGCTAGTCCCTTGTTCTGATTTTTCTCGACTCCTCCAACTCTGAAATCCCAGGAGAAATGATTCCTCATTCTTCTCCTAACCCAACAATTTTAAGAACAATCGCTCACAGCAATGTGGTACTTCCTCCTGATTGTTTTGGGTGAGAACATGACATTGCTAACTTTCTTTCATATTCTAACATATCACCATTACATGAGCATTCATTGCATCTTTGGATATTGTTTCTATATCGGGTGTTGGCAAGTTGTTAAGGAGAATCCCAAGTGGAATGCATGAAGAGCTTAGGGCGCTCGGTAAAAATCAGACATAGGAGATAGTGCCACTACTAGCCGAGAAAACGGTAGTTAAGTGTAAATAGATCTTCACAGTGAAACAAACTCATAAGAAAAGTTAGAAAGGCATAAGACACGACTGACCATGAAAGAGCACAGTCAAACATTTTACATTGCTTATGATAAAACATTTATACCAGTAACAAAGATGATCACAGTAAGTACACTTATTTCTCTTGTAGTAATTGTGGTGGAGGTAACATCAACTTAATGTGAAGAATGGATTTCTTCATGGTGAGTTATTGGAGAAGGTATATACGTAAATACTACCAAGATTCGGTATAATCCAAACAGTGGGTAAGGTGTGTAGGCTCAATAATGCTTAAAGCAGTCTCCTCGAGTATGGTTTGACATGTTTAGAAAGATTATGGTGGGCATGGGATATCAGTAAATCAATACAGACCATACAACATTCTTTCGATAACATGAAGGTCACTGTCATACTTGTTGTATATGTTGAGGACATCATTATCAACGGTGATGATGAGAAAGAGTATCCAACTAAAAGTAAGATTGGACGATGAATTTGAGGAGAAGGAACTTGGACTACTCAGATACTTTCTTGGTATTGAAATGACCCGTGAGCCTGAGGAGATGGCCTTGTCCCAGAGAAATTTTGTACTAAATCTCCTCACGGAAACAGATATTATGGGATGCAAACCTACAATATCTACAATTAACCAGAAAGTCAAGCTAGGTGCAAAAACAACGAAACCGGTTTATCGTGAGAGGTACCAAGGATTGGAGGATCGTGTGATCTATCTGTCTCACACTCAACCCGACATCTCTTTTGCAGTGAGCGTGGTGAGCCGTTACATGCATGATCCAAGGAATGGGCTATATGGAGGCAGTGTATCATATTCTGATGTATCTGAAAAGTTTACCCGGGAAGGAGTTGATCTTCAAATAGAATGGGCATGCAGACATTGAGGGCTTTCGTGATGCTGACTAGACAAGTTGTGCAGATGACAGAAGATCTGCCTCAGGATACTGCATATTCATAGGAGACAACTTGTTCTCTTGGAAGAATAAGAAACATGCTTTAGTAATGAGGTCAACAGCAAAGGCAGAGTATAGGGTCATGGACTTAAGAGTTGCCGAGATGATGTGGCTGGGAGCCTTATTGGTCGAGCTCAAGGTGTACCAAGGAACTCAAATGAAGTTGTGGTGCGACAACACGTCTACAATCAGCATTGTCAACAACCCGGTGCAGCACGTAGAACTAAACATGTGGAGATTGATAGATTCTTCACCAAGAAAAAGCTAACTAACGGGCTACTAGAGTTAAGTCATGTAGCCACTAAAGGGCAAGTGGTTGACTGCCTTACTAAAAGACTTAGTTCATTAGATTTGTCTACGTTATGTGACATAATGGGCTTAATGGATTTCTTTTGCCCATCTGAGAGGGAGTGTTGACGATTAGACCTAATTTAGAGCCCTATTGATAAAAAGATAATATTGAAGGAACCTAGGAGTTTATTTGAAAAATTTAGTAATACCTTATTTAAGTTCATGTTATGAATATACAGAGTAGGTTTTGAACAATCTTTCAACGAACTTTTGTAGTCAACGAACTTTTGTAGAGAATCAACTTTCCATTTAATCCAAAAAACTCAACTAATAGATTTAATCCATAAAACTCCAACAGTAGCATTGGCAACTCCATAATACAAAACTTGAGCAGAACCAAATCAGAGGTTAACCAAATAAAATCAAAATAACATATAACACATCCAATTCGCAAAGTCACTAGAGACATGCTCTAAAATAAACAAACTAAATTTTGAAGTAAAAAATTCAATGAAATAAGAAAAAAAAATTTTTGAACTAAGTAAATCAAAGAAACAAGGAAAAAAAACATTGAGATCATTTGTTTTCTCAATGCATTTGATGAGTACAAACTCCCAAATCTTCACTATGTTAGAATAATATACTTTCTAAATGGATTCTCATATTATTTTTTTTTCCAATTTAATTGGATGCCTTGTTAACAAAGTTAGCATGGAAGATCAGACCCGCCCCATCCACCCACTGCCCTTTCCCGCCCCTTCCTAATAATACCGAAATATATGAAAACAAATCCAACAATTTAACTATATTANGAAGCATGAAAAATTATCATACAAATGACTTTCTCACTAACAAATATTAGAGAAAAAAATAGAAAAAAGAATCATGAAGGTCAGAAAAAATAGAGACTTCTTGCCAATCGCACTTGCAACAGACTCAAAAAAATCCCACATTCGATGGCAAATACAAATTCAGAAGAACGATAAATTTTTTATTGATAAAAATTAAAATTTTACATACTCATATTCCTAATTTACACTCCTAAAATTCCCCATCGCCTGTTTCATTTGAAATAATGAGAACAGAAACCACTGATCGCACGATATAAGACTCAACAAATAACTCAAGTAAGAATTCAAATACATAAAAAATACACTAAATTAAAGTTGCCATTCTTATTAAAATAAAATCCACAAAATGCTTCATCCATTCGTACAACTAGCAATAAATCGGGAAACAAAAACCAACTCAGCTAAGATAACATAAATCACTTCATGAAAGTCACAGGGAACTGAAATTGCTGACAATCCAAATAAATCCAATTATAAATTACACTTCGTAATTGATAGAGGAATGGAACTCTGTTGAGAATTCGACCTTATTTAGGGTCACATTGGTAAAAAACTTGAAGAAGTCTAGAGGTTTATTTGTAAAATATTGTAATACCTTATTTAAGTCCATGTTATCAATATACGGATTAGGTTTTGAAAAATCTTTCAATGTGGTATCAAAGCTTAACCTAGTCGCCGTCACTTCTCTTCCTTCCTCTTTGTCCTCATGTAGCTGGACGGAGCGGCCATCTCGGGCTGCAAGTAGAGATAACAACTCGTGACTAGAGTTGTGACGGGAGCGACGGGTTCGCGACGAAGTGGCCACTTTAGGCCGCAACTAGAGCAGGGGGATCGCGACTGAAGCTTCGCGATACAGCCGCGAAGCTAATTGGGAAGGCATCGACGAGATCGCGGCGAGGAAAACGAGAGTCACGATTGGAGTTCTCTATGTGCGTGGTTCGGATTTTGCTTTGAAACCAAAGGGGGCAATGGTTTCGAGAGTGCTCTGCAGCTAGATTTACGAGATGAGGAAGAAACATCGGGGGTAGGGTAGCGAGGAAGAGCGAAGCTTATTGTTGTTTTGGGATCCTGCTCCTATTGCAAAACTAGAGAAGCGGCTCCAGTATGAACAGAAAAGACTAAAGCGAAGGACTTCGAATCAACTAAGGGTTTCTTTGAGAAGAAGAGGTACAACCTTGTATTTTGAAAATGACAGGAGATAGAAATAATGTGGGAGGTAGAGGAGTGGAACTTTTGGAAAAGATAGATTCTGAAGTTTTGAAGGTCATGATCGGGCTCATACAGAGAGTTGACGCCTCCATGGGAGCCACTACCTCAACACGTGCTTCGACGCAGCTAGATCTCCCTCCTGTGAAGCTGAAGCTTGATGGACCGACCACGTATCTGAGCTGGTCGTGTTAGGTCGAGGTTGTTCTAATAGCGACGAGACTAGAAGGATATCTGACTGGGGCGAACCAAAGAGTGACAGTGCTGAGAGTGATAAGTGGAGAATCACACGCCTTAATCTACACCAGATTACTCAACTCAATGGTTCCTTCAATTGCATCCTCAGTAGATGACATTCAAAAGGTAAGGAACATTTGGGCAAAACTGAAGAGTATTTATGTTGGGACGAGAACCACATGAGAGTGTTCCAAAATCAACATGAGATGTAGCAGTAGTATAAGGTGATAAATTGATTCAGGAATACGCCATAAAATTGGAACGGCTATGGACATAACTTGATCACTTTTCACCGATGTCGAGTTTTTGTGATCCGGAGTGCAAGAAAGGGGAGATGAGGACTATGCAATTTCTAGCCAATCTGAAACAGGCATTTAATCAAAGAAGATCAGTCCTAATGGCTGAGGTGAATATCCCTTCACTGGATGAGGCCATTGCTGCAATGATATAAGGGGAGAGTCACATGAAGCTACACTGAGTCGAGTGGACTTCCAGGTGCACGATCAGCATTGTATGTCTCGAACACGAGTATAATATGTTCCCAAGGAGAGATATGAGTGTTACAACTATGGTGAAGTCGGGCATTTGAGCAAAACTTGTCCTAGGCCACCTAAGGAGAGAGAGACTGGTAGATGTGAATAGGGTTAAGGACGTAGTCATGATGGTCAAAAAGGTGAAAAATTGGGCTACCAGGCAAATATGATCGTAGCACAAGAGGGAGAGACAGGGGTGGCTTTTACCAATGAGGATCGCGAGTATCTGGCGTTGTTGAAGAGGAACCTGAAAGTAGCAGGAGAAGTGACTGAGGATGCTTCCAACCAGTCATCATCAAGAGGTAACATTGTCACTTATGCTCACTCTAACAAAGATACTTGTAATACATCAGAATAGATAGTAAAAACCAAGTATACATAACTCTAATAAAGGTCAGATACATCATATGCTCTTGCCTCTATTTTCACCACAGGATCATCAGAATAGAGGGTAAACTCCGATACATCTCGACGTGTGACGAAAACTACCGAAGAGTTTTCTTCATATACTCTCCTAGTTGTACCAAAGAACATTCAAATTAATGATGGAACGACACAACCTGTAGTTGGTAAGAGTACAGTTAGAGGTACCAACTATAATTTTGTCCAATGTTTTGCATACTCATTTTCCTGTTAACCTTTTATCTATTAGTGTCATTATCGTTCAACTAAAATATATTGTTTCAGTTGATATCCCTAAGATGATTTTTCAAGAGAAAGGAATGGGTCGGACACTTGGGACTGAAACTTGGCATAATAAACTCTGTTATTTGGATCTGGATAGGATGGGCTTGGTTTTGACATCTATGATAGAGAGTGATAGAGTAGAAGAAACTAGGATGAGTATGGAGAATGTGTTGTTGTTATATCAAAGACGAATGAGACACTCTTGTTTTAGTTTATCAAGCTAGCTATATCCTTCTTTGTATGAAAAGACAAATAAACAAAAGTTTGTTTGTGATGCTTATGAGTTTGTCAAGATTACTAGGAGCTCTTATATCAGTTCTGAGAATAGGAGTTATAGCTTTTTAATTGATTCATTCTAATGTTTGGGGATCTTGTTCTACAAATTCTATGAATGGTTATCGATAGTTTGACATTTATTGATTGTTTATTTTCATGTTACTTGATTATATTTGATGAAAAATAAGGGTGATGTGTTTGTTTGCTTTAAAGACTTCCACGAGTCAATCCAGACTGAATATGGTGCAGCAGTGAAGATATTGAGGTCTGATAATGAGATAGAACATACCAACAAAAAACAATTGGGGAATACTTGTCAGCCCAGAGAATACAACATCAAACCATATGTTCATACACACCTGCACAAAATCAAGTAGCAGAAAGAAATAATAGAGACCTTCTAAAAGTTGTCCGAAGCATGATGATCGCAATGAATGTCCCAAAGCACTTATGGGGGCAAGATGTTTTGACAACTGCTCAATTGATTAGCAGGATGACGTTAAAGGTGTTGGATTGGATGTCTCTTTGTTAGATGTTGAATGGAAATAATGGCAGGATCCTCCCATTGAAGGTATTTGGATGTGTATGTTTTGTAAATAAAAAATAACCATTAATAGGAGAAATGGATCTAAGAGTTGTGAAATATATGTTTGTGGGTTATTATGCCACCCATAAATGGTGTGTCTGCTGGAGCCTGATAGAGAAGAGACTGATTGTGAGAATGGATGTGTCATTTAGAGAATTGGAACTGTACTATATGTCGGATGTGATCTAACCCATCGGTGACTCGCCTACTAAAGATATGAGGTAAGGTGGGGTGAGTAGCAATAATGAGAGAGTAGGACACGAGGGAGCAATGCCTTATCCTGTAACATAGAAGAAATCAATCGAGGAACCGAAAAAACAAGAGAGAACATAGAGGTGGTGAGATTCATGTTGAATGTGAGCTAAGGGTGTATACACGACAAAAGGAAGCAAAATAAGGAAATAGTGTCTACAGTGATACTTGTGCCAGCTAGTCCCTTGTTCCGATCTTTCTCGACTCTTGAGACTTCTACACCATCTCTCCAACTCTGAAATCCCAGGAGATATGATTCCTCATTCTTCTCCTAACCCAACAATTTTAAGAACGATTTTTCACAGCAATGTGGGACTTCCTCCTGATTGTTTTGGGTGAGAACATGACATTGCTAACTTTCTTTCATATTCTAACATATCCCCATTAAATGAGCATTCATTGCATCTTTCGATATTGTTTCTATATCGGGTGCTAGAAAGTTGCTAAGGAGAATCCCAAGTGGAATGCATGAAGAGCTTGGGGCGCTCGGTAAAAATCAGACATGGGAGATAGTGCCACTGCCAGCCGAGAAAACGATAGTTGAGTGTAAATGAATCTTCATAGTGAAACAAACTCCATAAGAAAAGTTAGAGCGGTATAAGACACGACTGACGACAGAAGAGTACAGTCAAACATTTTACATTGCTTATGATAAAATATTTATACCAGTAACAAAGATGATCACTGTAAGTACACTTATTTCTCTTGTAGTAATTGTGGGTGGAGGTAATATCAACTTAATGTGAAGAATGCATTTCTTCATAGTGAGTTATTGGAGAAGGTATATACGTAAACACTACCAAGATTCGGTATAATCCAAGCAGTGGGCAAGGTGTGTAGGCTCAATAATGCTTAAAGCAGTCTCCTCGAGTATGGTTTGACAAGTTTAGAAAGATTATGGTGGGCATGGGATATCAGTAGATCAATATAAACCATACAACATTCTTTCGACAACATGAAGGTCACTGTTATACTTGTTGTATATGTTGAGGACATCATTATCAACAGTGATGATGAGAAAGAGTATCCAACTAAAACTAAGATTGGACGATGAATTTGAGGTGAAGGATCTTGGGCTGCACAGATACTTTCTTGGGATTGAAATGACCCGTGAACCTGAGAAGATGGTCTTGTCCCAGAGAAATTTTATACTAGATCTCCTCACAGAAACAGATATGATGGGATGCAAACCTACAATATCTACAATTAACCAGAAAGTCAAGCTGGGTGCAAAAACAACGAAACCGGTTTATCGTGAGAGGTACCAAGGAGTGGTGGATCGTGTGATCTATCTGTGTCACACTCAACCCGACATCTCTTTTGCAGTGAGCATGGTGAGCCGTTACATGCATGATCCAATGAATGGGTTATATGGAGGCAGTGTATCAGATTTTGATGTATCTAAAAAGTTTACTCGGGAAGGAGTTGATGTTCAGATAGAATGGGCATGTAGACATTGAGGGCTTTTGTGATGCTGACTAGACAAGTTGTGCAGATGACAGAAGATCCGCCTCAGGATACTGCATGTTCATAGGAGACAACTTGTTCTCTTGGAAGAACAAGAAACAATCTTTAGTAATGAGGTCAACAGCAAAGACAGAGTATAGGGCCATGAACTTAAGAGTTGTCGAGATGATGTAGCTGGGAGCCTTATTGGTCGAGCTCAAGGTGGACCAAAGAGCTCAAATGAAGTTGTGGTGCGACAACAAGTCTATAATCAGCATTGCCAACAACCAGGTGCAACACGTAGAACGAAACATGTGGAGATTGATAGATTCTTCATCAAGAAAAAGCTAACTAACAGGCTACTGGAGTTAAGTCATGTAGCCACTAAAGGGCAAGTGGTTGACTGCCTTACTAAAAGACTAGTTCATTAGATTTGTCTAGGTTATGTTACAAGATGGGCTTAATGGATTTCTTTTGCCCATCTGAGAGGGAGTGTTGACGATTAGACCTAATTTAGAGCCCTATTGATAAAAAGATAATATTGAAGAAAACTAGGAGTTTATTTGAAAAATTTAGTAATACCTTATTTAAGTACATGTTATGAATATACAGATTAGGTTTTGAACAATCTTTCAACGAACTTTTGTAGAGAATTGACTTTCCCTTTAATCCAAAAAACTCAACTCATTGATTTAATCCATAAAACTCCAACAGTAGCATTGGCAACTCCATAATACAAAACTTGAGCAGAACCAAATCAGAGGTTAACCAAATAAAATCAATAAATCAATAAAATCAAAATAACATATAACACATCCAATCCACAAAGTCACCAGAGACGTGCTCTAAAATAAACAAACTAAATTTTGAACTATTAAATTCAACGAAATAAGAAAAAAAAAATTGAACTAAGTAAATCAAAGAAACAAGGAAAAAAAATATTGAGATCATTTGTTTTCTCAATGCATTTGATGAGTACAAACTCCCAAATCTTCACTACGTTAGAATAATATACTTTCTCAATGTATTATCATATTATTATTTTTTCCAATTTAATTGGATGCCTTGTTAACAAAGTTAGCATGGAAGATCAGACCAGCCCCATCCACCCACTGCCCTTTCCCGCCCCTTCCTAACAATACCGAAATATACAAAAACAAATCCAACAATTTAGCTATATTACTAAATAAGTTATAAACAGCATTTTAAAATACTAGCGTTGAAGTCATAACTCACTTTGAAAAACTTTTAGGTGTCTCTGAAATTTTCCAACCAGAAGGCTTAGCCTCAACTGTTTTTCTTTTCCATTCCATCAAATTTGTTAAACGCTTTTCAGAACCACAGCCAATTTGTTTCTTTGTCCATCTTGTCACCGTCACCTGATCATCAACTTGAACATCCCTAACCTCCAGCTTTGGAAAATGGCTCTCCAGCTCCTCTATGCCATTCACCAATAAAGGAGAGGGCAAGAATGAAGACTTATGCTTGGGAGAAGATTGATTGCTCCCCTCGGGGCTCATCTGTGTTGCCACATCCTTCCTCAAAACTATCGTAGAAGTTGATTTGGTCCCCTTCTTGGTGCATTCAACATTTTCATCTAAATAAAATTAGCAAATGATAAAATATTCAGAGGTGAGTGAACTTGCTAAAATGTAACATCAACGGATTAAAAAAACATGCATGTGCTATATACAAATAATGGAATGTCTAATTATTCAGCAGGCAAGAGGAAACCCATTGACAAGAAAGAAATGTCATGTAGAACTGATTTCCCACAATATCAGGCTTTGCATTTATAAGCAAACACAAATTTCTACACAAGCATTGTTTTTGCCACTACATCTAACAACATTCTACTCTTCGTTTTCCGTGATGATCATGTTATGGAAAGTATTAAACCTAATGGTTATCTATTAGGAAGTGTGTTTATTAGTTATTAATATTAAATATGCTAATATGAGGAGATCTGATTATATAATACTTTCTATATTATGAAACTTAATTAGAAGAAAACTAATTACATAATATTTCCAATATTTGAATTATTGCTAATGTGTATGCTCTAATCATATCTATACAAGGAGTTATAGAAATCTGGAGTGCGTGTTGAGTTAAACCCCTAATTCAGCCCATTTTTCCTTTTTCACCACCTATATCTCCGCATGGGCACAGACAGATTTGCGCGGAACAACGTAAATCGTAATGTGTTTGCTTATTTGTTTCTTGTGTGAATTTATTTTATGCATTGTTTTGCACAATAATTGGTATCAAAGACGAATTAGCGATACCGGCGACGGAGAGTTGAGATTCTGGTGAAGTCGCAAACGCAAGACAAAGATATCTGAATAAATTGGGCTACGAGATCTAGTTGAGCCATGAATAATAATAAGTCACCAAGTACTTGAACATGTACTACAACGGTCAAAAAGTTGTTGAATCATCACGTGATAATGCATCCCATCAAGATCGAGATGACGAAAATTGACAACAGAAAAAAAAACTTTGGCATGTGGCGATGAGAGGTGATTGATGCGTTCTACTCTTTAATCTGAAGGAAATTCTTGATAGCGGTAAACATCCTGGAGATATGTAAATAATGAATTTGGTTGAAGATGAATTAAAGTGTTTGTGGCTTGATGCAAAATTGATGGTCTCAAAAAATCAAATATGAGTGATAATGGAGACTTCCGTAGTAAAACTGTGGAGGGCATTGTAGAATAAATATCTCACGAATAGCGTGAAAGTCATCTCTTGACAGCCTTTTCTAAAGATAACGTAACCTTGGAGTTGTAGATCCAAAGACTGGAATTGCTATAGTGGGTGGCTAAGAATGTGTGGAAGGCCTCTAGGTGAGAGAAAACTTTATGAAGAANTACCCATTGACAAGAAAGAAATGTCATGTAGAACTGATTTCTCACAATATGAGGCTTTGCATTTATAAGCAAACACAAATTTCTACACAAGCATTGTTTTGCCACTACATCTAACAACATTCTACTCTTCGTTTTTCGTCATGATCAAGTTATGAAAAGTATTAAACCTAATGGTTGTAAATTAATGGTTATCTATTAGGAAGTGTGTTTATTAGTTATTAATATTAAATATGCTAATATGAGGAGATCTGATTATATAATATTTTCTATATTATAAAACTTAATTAGAAGATACTAATTACATAATATTTCCAATATTTGAATTATTCCTAATGTGTATGCTCTTATCATATCTATACAAGGAATTAAAGAAATCTGTAGTGTGTGTTGAGTTAAACCCCTAATTCAGCCAATTTTTCGTTTTTCACCACCTATATCTCCGCATGGGCACTGACAAATTTGCGCGGAACAACATAAATCGTAATGTGTTTTCTTATTTGTTTGTTGTGTGAATTTATTTTATGCATTGTTTTGCACAATAATTGGTATCGAAGCTGAATTAGCAATACCGGCGACAGAGGGTTGAGATTCTGGTGAAGTCGCAAACGCAAGACAAAGATATCTGAATAAACTAGGCTACGAAATCTAGTTAAGCCGTGAATAATAATAAGTCACCCAGTACTTCAACATGTACTACTACGGTCAAAAAGGTGTTGATTCATCAGGTGATAATGCATCCCATCAATATCGAGATGAAGAAAATTGACAATAGAAAAAAAAACTTTGGCACGTGGCGATGAGAGGTGATTGATGCATTCTACTCTTTGAATCTGAAGGAAATTCTTGATAACGGTAAACATCCTGGAGATATGTAAATAATGAATTTGGTTGAAGATGAACCGAAGTGTTTGTGGCTTGATTTAAAATTGATTGTCTCAGAAAATCAAATATGAGTGATAATGGAGACTTCCGTAGTAAAACTGTGGAGGGCATTGTAGAATAAATATCTCACAAATAGCGTGAAAGTCATCTCTTGGCAGTTTTTCCTAAAGGTAACGTAACCTTGGAGTTGTAGATCCAAGGACTGGAATTGTTATAGTGGGTGGCTAAGAATGTGTGGAAGGCCTCTAGGTGAGAGAAAACTTTATGAGGAATTTAAAAAAAGTGAAGTGGGTAAGCCTAGGGCATAGGTCAAACTAGCCCTAGGATGTATCCTTAAAAGTTTGACCTTAATGTTATGTCATGGAGAGGGGCTTAGAACGTGGAGTCCTCTTGAAAATTATAGGAGAACGTTAGGAGATATAATATATAGTTTTTGGAAAGGATTCAATAAGTTTAAGAGTGTTTAATAGAAGATACACCAATACTAAGCCAAGATGCTTAGTTTGGGCTGAGTTTGGCTTCTCTTGAAATATGCAATAAGGAGATGAGTCTAACGCTATCTTTGATGATTGGAAAGACTTGGAAGATTTAATCTGATAGGAGGTTTTGTTAAGATTTAATCTGAAATTTTTGGATGAGATCTAAAGAGTTTGGAGAGTGGTGGAAAGAGGAGAACAAAACTAGGTCAAGGGTGCCTTGTTTTGACCGACAGTTTGCAAGAGATCTAGAATTTTTTTTCATGCTATAGGTGGGAAAATTTGAAAGAGTCTAATTATCTTGAAGGAGAAGTGGGAGCAATAGGGAACAAGGTTACAAAGAGATGAGAATATCTAGGTTTATCAACCAAAAAAAAAGCCCAAAGAGATCGGCCGCCAAGCACACAACAGAGAAGAGTTCAACCCCAAGCACAAAATCCTAGAGATTCCTATCTCCACATTTTTCTAAATATCAAATGCCAAGTTTCATCATGCAAAGCAAACAATTACAGCAAGACAACAATTCCTAAAAAAAAAATTTAAAGGAAGGGTAACTTTAAAGCAAAGAGTGAGGATGAGTGTGGTCACTCCAACATTGACTTCAATCAAGGAGCGACCACCCCACACCTATCAAATTGTATATATATAAAAAAAATCAAATAAGAAAAGAGAAAATGGTTAATAACAATCCTTCCACATGAAGGAAAATATTTTAATTTTAGAATTAAAAATTCAAATATTGAAATTTAACATATGAATTTTAAATTTAAATCATGAATACAGGATCAAACTTTCCAAAAAAGGACTTCCAAAATATAAGCTTCTCAACTTTTTTTGTTGGATGAACATCTCTTGACCCTTGACATTGATCTTATGATGGCGCTACCATCGCACTTGTCCACATCTTGAGCTCTTTAACATGCTCTGGCATCGAGCTATCATAATTCTCTACTTGATATTATGCATTAAGACTGGAAACGATTCAATAAATTGATAGGCTGCTCGTAGCTCGACTAGATAAAACTCGTTCACGTTCAACTAACTAAATAAATTTGAATACTTTTATAAATATTTTGATTGTTAAATGAACAAGCTTTAACAACTCCGTGATCGATTTATTTATATTCGCGAATAATATCATTTAAAGCTTTCAAACAAGATCGATAAGAAGCCCAATAAACAATTTCATTTGAAGTTTAACGATAAGCTTGATTTAATGCTTATGAATAAAATTTCTTAAATCTTAATTTAAAGATTGTGAATAAACAAGATTAAACCTCAATTCAAAACTCAATTATATTAAATTAAATTTAATTAAAATTTTAATTCATACATAAACAAGCCAAAGACTGGTTTATTTGGTTTTTCAATTATTTTGTATATTTGACTGCTTAATTTAGTTATTCACTTAATAGCTCCTCATTCATTTAAAAGCACATTTATTTTTTAAATTCAAGAAGTAATTCATTTATAAGCTATAAAAAACTCTTTTGATTAGAAAATAAATAGCTAAATTATACTACTAATTAGTTTAAGTCTCATTTGGTTAAGAAAATAAATAACGTGGCGGTATTAATTTTTAATTTGCTCAATAAAAGTCGTTTGGATTGAAATTAAGTAGCTCGATAATAATACTCATTAATCAACTTGATAATGACTCGAATATCATCATATGAAAAAAACATAAACCAAACTAAAACAATCATAATGATTAATGAACTAAGCTTGATTTGAGCTCAAACTCAAATTTTATAAACAAGCTCAAGCAACAGAGCCCCAAAAGCTCAATTTGAGCTTGAGTTGTGCTAGAGCTTAAATTTTATAAACAAGCTCATGCTTGAACATAGCCCAGCTCAATACGGCCCTGTTCATTTGCAGCCTTATTATGTGGACTAAAAGAACATCTAATTATTTCATATGTATATGCAAGCTGAGTTTGAGCTAGCTTGCCTGTGTTTGAGCTCAACTCATTCTATATTTGCTTTATTTGAGCTCAAGATCATGTTCAACTATATCCAAAAAAAGTATACTTACTTTTTGTTCATTTTAGGCTCAAATGGCTTATCTTTGGCTAACACAAAAATAATTTTTAGAGAAATGTGTGTGTGATAGTTGTTTATGTTTAGTTTATTAAGAAAATGAGCTCCAAATAATTGTCTATGCTTAGCTAACCTATTTAACAATTAAATTGAACATGAGTTCATGTAAAATGAACGTATTTTAACCCTATATTTAAAAATTTGACTAACTTTTAAAGGTGATAAATCGATTGAATAGATTGAAGCTTAATAGAAAGAAAAAAACTAGTTACTCAAAGAAAAATAGAAACAACAATTAAAAACACCAGCAAACAGTAAATTTTCTGATTGATGATCTATAAATGATCTCGGAGGATTGTATTATGTATATTTATTATTATTGACATCAATTGCCTACAACAAATGCTTCTAGTCTGTTAGCTACCTATGTTAGTCGCATAGTGTGTTCTCCATTGAAGTGTAAATACATTATGGCAACATTTAAGTATTTTAGAAAAGTCAAGCATTGTTCTAACTACATCCAACAAAATTATATTCTTCCTAAATGGTAGAACCAAAGCATCAAATGTGTCCATTTTTTACCCCCTACTCATGAAAGGTATAATGTTCAACTTTCAAAGATGGAAACTACAAAAATACATAGATGAGAGATTCACAAACTACTCAAGGCTAAATTTCAAGATAAAAGAAAAAAAAACAGTCATTTTCTTAAAATGGTGGCATTGCAATAAAAAAAAATTCATGTAATTATACGAAGAAGTTAAAATTATTATCATCATTATCCTTATCACAGCAATTTGGTCAACATTTGGAATCACAGGTCTGAAATCATAGACCATTCAAAAAAACATGTATAGAAATTACTAAAATCAATGGCCCGCAGGTGAAGCAAATCAATCATTCTATTACAATCTTGTTTATTATAATTATGGACAAAAATATTGTGGAAATAAGGAAAAATTAGAAACAAAGATATTACTCTGAGCGTTTGATAAGGATGGAGCTGATTCAAGCAAATTTTCAAAGCACCCATGAAGGCTTGCAGATCTCAATATATAAGGTTCAGCATTTGCAGAAGATGACCTTGCACTTTCTCCGCTGCCAATGCCACCTTTTCTGTTGTCAGCAAAATCACGCTCTGCAATCAGAACTCCAGCTGAAAAGGGAGAGCTACCAGTAAAGCTCCCAACCCTTCCACTATCAAAGCATGGAGCAATTGGTGATGCTGGTGAGTATCCAGGAGGTCCAAGTGGGCCACTTTTTGACTTTGGACGTCTATGATGAGAGAAAGGGTGAGAAGACCGCACAACCCCATCGGCGGAAACAGGGCTAAATATCCACTTCTCTGCATCTTCCCATTTTGAAGGCAAGATTCGGCCATTGTTGAATGGAAGATAAGATCCGGCACCCATGTACCTCCTACTGCTATTAGCTGGCAATGGCACTCTTTCTGAACTCCAACCCTTTAGGTACCCAGTTGTTTCGGTTCCGTGCCGGTAATTAGGCGTTCCAGGACTAGGGAAAGCTTCCGATCTGCTGAGAGAGGAGGTGGCAGAGCTCTTCTTCATGGATCCCATGCCACCCGCCAAAAACCGAGGGGACAAGACAGCCACATCAGTGCCAGGGGTGTTAAGGTCAAGAGAAACAGGTCTCTGCCTTCGAGTCTTCCTTCTCTGAAATGAAAGGGCTTCAGAATTATGACGCCAGATATAGTACTAATAAACAGGGGGTGGGAGTCCAAACCTCAGTGCAAATCAGCGATTTGGACGAGGAAAAGAGGGGCTTAGAATAGCTTCTACCTCTGAAGGCGTGAGAGAAGGAATGCTCTATTGTGTTCGGTGCTCTGCACCCCTCCCTCTGAGGCCTTCCTGCATTTTCTTCTCCTTCCTCATCTGAAGCTTGCTCTACTTCCTCCCCCAGCCCTGGGAGATTTTGAAAAGATGAGCATGTTAAACGTAGCCTTTAAAGAACAGACATGACTGGCAGAGAAAACACCTAAACAAGACAAATGGTTCAAGGCTAGCTAGTACCTACTGAAATACTGTGTGGCGAGGAAAGAATGGCGCTTTTTTTCTCCGGATCTGGATCTGGGTCAGTGCTACCGGAACAGTGCTCGCGTACTGCCAAATTCTGTAACAATCAAAGGAAAAGTAAGCATTTCATATCCTGAAGATGCCAACGAAAACAGCAAAGCAATCGTACAGGTAAAGCGGTAAGAATTAGCAAAAAGCATGCATTCCTC
>JXCR01129459.1:105185-119110 GCA_002079205.1 Phalaenopsis hybrid cultivar
GCAAGAATGAGAAAGAGTGAGCTCTGATCGTACAATGCAGAGATATGAAAAGAGCGAATCGTTCTCCGATCCAAAGGAGCAGCGCCCAGCAACGCTTCGGGAGATGGAGGAGAGGTGGCTGTCGCTGAATAAATGAGCGATGGTTGAGCCACTGCCGCTGCTATTGCAGGTTCGATGATCAGACGAGTAAGCGATGACAGAATCAGGACCATCCGCCGAAGTTCGTCTTCTCCGACTGTCAGATTTCAATTGCATCGCATTCCTTCCCCTTTGGTCTCCAGCTTCCACCCCTCGCACAACCTGCATCGGGCATTTTTGACTTCAATGCATTTCCTCCAGAGAGAGGGGACCGGTAGTAGTAGTAGGATTGGGAATATTTGTATGGTGATCGGAGGGTGCAGCCTAGTTTAGCCGGGCTGAATCCTGTTTTTGTGCTTAAGCTGCATTAATTAATTGGATGTGTTTCGAGTTCTAGGCTATGCTGCGGGACACTTCCAATAAGGATTTGTTTAGAGCAACTCTAATTTATAAAATTTGTTTTGTGTGTTTTTCAAACAGTTAATTTTCAGTTGTTTTTGAATAAATGATCATTCTGCCCCTGATTCAAGTTAAATTTGAAGCAAATTTAAATCCTATGCCACCCTCACTTTGTCTTAAGTCTCGAATTTACAAAATCCAATAATTCAGAGGATTGGTTGCAAGCAGAATTTAACTTAAATATGATTCAATAAATCTTGTAAATCATGATTTGGTAAATCATGGAGTGTTGGATCATGAAAACTACTTGGTATTTTTGAGATGAAAACAACTTGGTATTATATAACACCCCTCAGTATTTACTAAACAAAACTATTTGTTTAATCTTGCTTGCAGCGAAACAGTTGCTAAAATTATTGTTAATGGATCTGAGAAAAATCCACCATGTTATATATTTCGCTTTAACTATCTCTCAAGTACTCTCAATTTATTGGAAACCTAGCAAAATTTCGCCCAGATTCTCAGCCTTATCGCCCTAAGAAAATTTAAGCTCGTCCTAGCAAACTATATGCAAAATAATGCCTATATGATAATAAGAAGTAAATATCAGAGGTAGCTGAGGATTGAAATTAGGAAAAAATGGAGAACAGACGGTGTCCTCTCTGAACCTGTCTCGGTGCCTACTAAACCCTCGCTCATAAGTGATAAAACTGCACCCCACTGCAGGAAACTCACAGATAAAGATACAAAGACAAATATATGTGAAGAATGAAAGCACTGGAGCATGAGGAGCAGCGAATACCAAACCCTTACCTCCATTATAACTTCAGCGTGATGATCTACCTAGGATCTTCTCAATCTTCTAGTTCACTAGCAAATCGAAGCGCTTTCTTCTCCTTCAAGAAATTGTGCTGAAGGCAAGCTAAATTGGTTCGTGGGGACTTCGATCGAGCTGCAGACAACAGAGGGTGGATTGGACGAGAAGGTTTCCAGTGCGGACGATGGAGGGTATGGATTCGATCGAGTTGGGCATGAGATTGAGCGAGGGAGTGGAGAGGAGAAGGGCACGAAAGAGCGGAGAAAAGAAGGGCACCAAAGGAATAATTTTCGAATGCCAAATAAAAAACGTGGGTCAGGGGTGGTTGTCGTGGCTCGCGTTTATTAAGAAATCAAATAAGTTGTTTTTAAAACGCAATCCGAAGGTGTTTATCAAACAGAATGACGACATTTTAAAAACGTTGTCTCACTTATAAGCTGCCCCAACCCTAACACGCCTAACATTTGTATGCTATCAAACATGACCTCAATCCGATTTTAAGAAAAAAAGTCTGACAAGTAGAAAAATATAAGTATTCATACAAGTCTAATTATATCTCATTGTCAACGCTACATCTTTTCTCATCATGTCAAAGCTCTCTCAAGCGTTCATCAAAATTGAGCATCAAAAGTGCATCTAATATACGTTGCAGCCGGGCATCAGTAGTTTTCTCTTTTAATTGTCGAAGTCAAATGTATGAGGTCCATCCTGCATTCGTCGAAGCCGAGCATTGTAATTTTCTTTTGTTCATCGAAGTTGAATATACAATTACTAAAACGAAATTTATAACATCATTTTTCACAACCTAAGCAGGAGTCCAACCTATTCGATGAAGTCAATCCAATTATCCCGCAAACTTTGCCGCACTTGTACTGAATCTTATATTCGTTAAAGCAAGTAGTCGAAGCTATCGCAATTTTTTAATTGAAAAATTATATTTTTTTTCTTTAATTATTTAATAGCAATACATCTATAGGTATTCTAATTCTAAAAGCTAAATTTTAACTTAATTAAATAAGGTGTAACCATATGATATTTTAATTTTTAGTATATAAGTTGGAAATATTATTTTGAAACATATCATATGTTAATTTCAAAAATTAATTTTTACCAGTAATATGTCATCAATAAATTTCCACATCTGACATGAATCTCGAGATAGTTTTTTTAGTAAGAAACATTCAAAATTCAATTAAAAAGAACCTAGAACTTTACTTTTAGCAAGCTTATGGTCAAACTGACTGGCTCGAGAGACGGACCAAATGGTACCAAAATTGGTCCAAGTCGAGTCAAATTCAGCCCAGAACAAGCCATTAAACTCTTTTTGAAAATTTTTAGTACGTAATTGGAAGGTCAAATGAGATATAAATCTAATATACTTATAGTCAAATCAAGTATCTCGACGAGACGAATCCAATAAGCCTATGATCATTCAATTCTAACACCATTAAAGTACTTAAATGTCTTCAAAACTCCATTTGATTGATAAAACCTCCTCATATTGTTTGATCAAAGAAGTTCGGATTTCTTCGTTTTCTTACCATCTGTAACAATATAAATAGAGTCCTACCTCTCTTTTGATAGCAGACCTATACTAGGAGCCAGAAGAAGAGAAGGAGTTGAAGCTCAGCATAATTTCTACACCGCATATTCGTCGAATACCTCTCACTCTAGTAGCCACTGCCGCCAAATCTCGCAAACACTGCCGTATCTTACCGCCATCGTCGAAAAGTTCTATCCAACTTTGGCTAACACCTTTGGCTAACTTAGACCACTATCAGCCAGCCACCGTTAACCTCCATTAGTTACCACTTAATTCTTGCAGTGAAGTCCCTTGTGAAGCCCCAACATACAAACCAGATTCACATCCTACATTATAGAGTAATGAGGGGATTTGCATGACAGCATACTCGAAATATGGTGCAATGACACTTAATAGAGCACCCCACATACGAAGCAATGACGTCTCTTGAAGATTGTATAACAACGCACATTACATGCACTGTAACAAGGCTTTCTGAATTCAATGTATCATCAAATCACCGAATAAGGCACAATGATGCACTCCATTGAAAGTGTAATAACACACCCCATAAAAAGTGCAACAACGCCTCTCGATGATGGTGTAACAATGTACCCCACATGCAGTGTGCGACGTCACGCGAAGAAGGTGTAACAACACACCCAAAATATGTGCAACAACACACTCAATGACGGTGTAACAATTGCACCCTGTTTATGAAGAAATGATGCTTCTCTAAGAAGATGCAATAATGCACCTCAAATATGGTACAACGACATGTTTTGATGATTGTGTAACAATGCACCCATATATATCATGATGATACCTCCCAACGATGACATTAAAATGCACCCCTAATATAATGCAATGACTCGCCCTAACGATGATGTAACAATGTACCTCATCTAATGTGCAATGACATATTCCGAAGACGACATAACAATGCACCTTGAAGACAATGTACCTCAAAGGCGGTGAATTTCATTGAACTCTAAAATCTCCCTTGTTACAGCTCTTGGCTCCAACCCTTATGACCTACAGATGACAAACCAGCTCATTATTGTGTGATACCGCAATTTGATGTACTTGTTTTCTGTATATCTTCTTTAATTTTAGTCCCCGACAACAGTGTCAAAAACTTAATACTGCAATTTGATGTACTTACTTTATGTATATCTTCTTTAATTTCAATCCTTGGAAAAAGTGCAAAAAACATTACCCCCTTTATGTGCTGATAATATAATTTTATGTTTTTATAGCGACAACTCCTAGTAACGTAGGTACATCATGCAGTAGTAATCAAGTTTGGAGAAGGATTTGATTACACTGATGTCAAGCTTATTAATTCATTGTTTTTGTCTTTAAACTTGATACCATCAAGTTTGTTGAGCCTGCTATGGAGTTCAACTTTATGTGTAATGAGGAATTCCTCTCTTTAAAAAGGGCGTTAGTTGAGAAAAAGTCTACAGTTTTTGTTAAGCCCGTTGTCAGAACTATTATTATTTCTACTACTATTGAAATTATTCTTGTTGTTGCTGTCAGAGTTATTGTTGCTACCTCTACAAAGTTTATTGTTAGCATGCCTGCTACTACCACTGTCCTGATAAGAGTGAAGGAGGAAACGTCTGTTGACCTCATTTTTGGTTAACCAACTCATGTTTGGCTCAACACACACTCATAGACCCTCTTTGGACTACTATGTTAACACTTTGTTCCGACGTAGCGACCCTCAGATCATGGGTAGCCACGCTGAGAAGCTTCTAGGCTTGGTCATTCCCTATGGGTGTGGTCATGCCCGCTTTGGGTACGACCATGCCAGAATGTTTCTCGGGGCATGACCACGTCAAAATGTTTCTCGTTGTGGTCACACCTAGTTTAGGCATGACCATTCAGGATGCTTCTGAATGTCATCATGCTCGATGCTTGATACACCTAAAATATATGGTATTTTTAGACACATTTTTTGTACCTATTTTTTAGATATTGTGCTTTAATAAAAAGGTATTTTTGTGTTTTTCTTGCAGATACAGGTAAAAAAGGTGAAAATTGCTTAAAAGAGTGAAAAAGAATCAAATTTGGAGCAAAAATGTGAAAAATGTGTCGATTAAACAGACAAGGCAGCGCCTAAGTGCCAGAGGTCCCGCACTTAAGTGTCAGTGGTAGTTACTAGGCAATTAAAGTCAGTTTTTACAAATTTTAAAGAGGTTTTTGAGGCACCCATTGGCTTAATAGGTGGTTATAACTTTTATGGACGAAAATTATCATGAAAGGATGCATCTCTTGGTGAAATACATCGAATCTAGACATATTTTGAAGAGTTTCCAAGGCACCTCTTGGCAAACTATAAAAGAAAGAAAAGAGGACTTTGAAAAGAGTCTTGAAAATACTTGGAAAGTTTTGAAAGTTTATCAATTTGGGGAGTTAGTTCAGAAAGATTTTCAGGCACCACTTTTACTTTTATTTTATTCTTTCTGTTTTTTTTTTGAGCAATTGTAAAGAAAAGAGATTCAAAGGAACTTCAAGAGTTTAGTGGAGAAGTTGAGATAAGTTTTTATCTTTTTATTTTGAGACTACTTTTGGTTTTAATTGAGACTTGTTGTTGGTTTGATAATAATTTCTACTTTTAAAATAAAGTGTGGTTTTATTTTCTCCATGGATTCTGAGTAGTTTTCTTTATCTTACTTCTTAAAATGATAAGTAATTAAGTTTTGGATGGAAATTGTGGAGAGTATTGATCTTTAATAATGTATTCTGAGTAGTTTTCTTTATTTTTTCCTTAAAATGATAAGTAATTAAAGTTTGGATGGAAGTTGTGGAGAGTATTGATCTTTAATGTTCTTCTTGAAATGATAAGTAATTAAGTTTTGGATGGAAGTTGTGGAGAGTATTGATCTTTAATGTTGGAAAGAATTTGTGATGATTTAAATCCATGCACTTCATTTACTTCTTGATTTGGCCAATCCAGATGTTAAAATTTTTTGTGAGGAAATCAATGTACTTCATTTACTTCTTGATTTGGCCAATCCAGATGTTAAAATTTGTTGTGAGAACATGAAAGAACCGAGCTGGTATTGTCTCAGTCAACAATTGGAAAGAATCACATGAGGTTGTATGAATAATTTAAATCCATGTACTTCATTTACTTCTTGATTTGGCCAATCCAGATGTTAAAATTTATTGTGAGAACATGTAAGTCAGACTTGTATTGTCTCAGTCAACAATTGGAAAGAATCACATGAGGTTGTATGAATGAGAATGTAATGGGCTGGTATTATCTCAGTCAACAATTGGAAAGAATCACATGAGGTTGTAAGAATGAGATTGTAGTTCATATGATTGAGTGCAAATAAATAGGGAGATATTAATTGAAGGGTGTAGAGTTAGAGGATTTTAAAGTGACAGGTTAAAGCCCCCAACTTGGTTTATTGTTTTGTTTATGATACGAGATGTCCAAGTGGAGGGAATCGAGGAAACTCTAGAGTGAGAGCTAGTATCTTTACTGCCTAGCCAGTCTTCAGTACTATTCAAACTTTAAATTAGCCAATGTTCTTTATAACAACTCTAATAAGGGTAAAGAATATTATTGCTCTTATTTAGCACAACACAATTTGCATACTTCCACAACATAATTCCTATACTTATTACTGATTCATGATAAGAAGAAATAAATTTTTTATATAAAGTGATTTTCATCTAGAAAACTTTAATTATTTTTTTAAGTTGTTACTGTTTTGTCAAAATATCAAAATAACCAAAAATATTTGAATTTTTTTTAATGCAAAATATATTCAGTTTAAGTAATTGTCTTTTTAAAAATAGAAAAGTTTTCTAAAAGTGCATATTGTAAAAATTTCTTATGGGTTCGATATTCAGGTCTTAATCAAAAAGTCCTATATTACTTGATAACGATACGTATACTTGCGTAGTATCCCAATATATATAAATTAAAATTTGAATTCTTATTTTTCTTTAGGATCAAGTTTTTGGTTTTGTTGTAAAGTAAAGAAATATAAGTGAAATATAATCTAAATTATTATTGTACTCTACATAATAACAGTAACAAGAGTGATCAAGTTTTTGGCGCCGTTGCCGGGGAATTGAAAGCAAAATTTCTATTCTTAGAAAGTCTTATTTAAAATTTAAGTCATCTTATCTTATTTTATTTTATTTTGTTTATTTTATTTTGTGATAGTGTATGCACAGTTCAAATTCTAAAGGACCAGTGCTCTACAAAAAAAAATCAAAATTAGAAAGAACTATTAGAAAAATCAGAAAAACCAAAAAAATTATAGAAATGGCAGACCAAAATAATCAAAATGCTGAAATTCATCAAGAATTTAAACCTATAAGAGATTATGCCAACCCTACCATAGATGAACTTCATTGGAGTATTCAAAACCTACTGTAGTAGCTAACTCTTTTGAGCTGAAACCTGCTATTATCCAAATGGTATCAACTAATCAGTTTGGGGGATCACCAACTAAAGATCCAAATTTACATCTTGCCAATTTTTTAGAATTGTGCACTACATTTAAATATGAGGGTGTATCAGATGATTCCATAAGATATAGGTTATTTCCTTTCTCACTAGAGGATAAAGCTAATATGTGGTTGAATTCGTTAGCACCTGGATCTATCAGAACTTGGGGTGATTTAGCACAAAAATTCCTTGCTAAATATTTTCCACATACAGCTGGGAAGCTTAGAAATGATATTACATCTTTTAATCAGTTTGAAGGGGAATCTATTTATGAAGTGCGAAAGCTTAGAAATTATATCACATTTTTTAATTAGTTTAAAGCGGAATCTATTTATGAAGCATGGTAAAGATTTAAAGAAATCTTAAGAAAGTGTCCACGCCATGCTATACTGACCGAAGGAAAAAAAATGCTTGATTTTTCATATACATTTTATGCTTGATATTGCTCTTTAAAGGAAGATATTTTGCATGTTTTTAGTTTCCGGTACAAGAAATGGACTTTTGGAGAAAAAGAAACAAAAATGGTGTAATTTAGAGCAAAAACGAGCAAGAAATGAAATTTTGCCCCGTCATCTTTCGATAAGTCTTTCGAAGCTTAATCTCTTTTAAACTTCTTGCATATTTTTGAATGAGATTACACTTTAAAGGAAAGTTGTTATCATGCTTATTTTGTAGGGCGAAACAGAGCTAAAACGGAGCTAAACGAACCCAAAATGGCACAGACAGTGAGATTTACCCGAGAAGACCAAAAAAGACAGAAAAGCTCGCAGACAGCGCCCTTGAGCCCGCCGATCGCTTCCGGGATGGTTATGGGCCAAAATTCAACGTATTTGGACACTTTTTGAAATAATTCTTGTGGCAACTCTTCAAACTTTGTCCCTACATTTTAAAAGAACGAATTTAGGTTAGAAAAAGGGGGATTTTTGTGAGAGGAATGTTAGGAAGAGTGTGGAGAAAGTTTAGGGATATTAGAATAGGGGTAGAAATGTAGATTTCTACCATTTTGGAGAAATTGGAGAGAAAATTTTGAGAGAATTTGTAAGGAGATGTTCTAGCATTGCATGGATCGGCGGGAGACTTTGTTTAGATTTCTACCCTTTTGGAGAGATTGGAGAGGAGATTTTGAGAGAATTTGTAAGAAGATGTTCTAGCATTGCATGGATCGGCGGGAGACTTTGTGGAGAGATTTTCTTCTTTCTTTTAAGGAAAAAAACCAAGTATAATGTTCTTCATTATCTTATAATTTTGTAAACACTTATCTAGTGGATTTGCTTTGATGAAATGAAGTTTTTTGTTGTGTTTTCTTCATGATTTGTGATGTGTTTCTCTTACTCTCTCTTCTTGTTTGGAAATAATGGCATGAGAAGATTATGCCGTTGTTTTCATTTTACTTTTCTTTCGTAATGAGTAGAATTCATGTTTAGGATTTTGTGATGCTTGTTAGAAGCGGATTTAATTATCAATGTGATGGTTTTTACTTGCACTTTATTTACATTACAATAAAGGCCAGTTGTAGTGTTAAAATTCGTTGTAATTGCAATACAACCCGAGAGGGCTGTGTAATTCTTAACAAAGTAGAACGACATTCAGATTTCATGGATGGTTAAGTTCATGGGAGTTGAATGCAAATAAATAGAGAAATATACTTTGATGGGCGTAGAATTTGAGATTTTCGGGTGATAGACTAAAATCCCCAATTCAGTCCTATTATTTAATTACTGAAGCGGAGATGTTAGCCCTCAGGTGAGAGGAACTTAGGAGCTCCGAAGTGAGAGCCGGTATCCTCTCAGCCTAGCCACGGATTCAGTAAACAAGCATAGGATNCGCCGATGGCGCCATCGACCCTGCTGATGGCGAGATTTTCCCAAGACTCCATAATTAATTCATTAAGAAGGTCCGTTGACGGCGCCCTCGAGGCCGCCTACGGCGAGCTCGGCGGTTATGCCCAATCAGGCTTTGGATAAGGCCAAATTTTGAAGGGATGCTTAGGCAACTCTTGGGAAAGCTCATCCACAACTTTAAGAGAACGTTTTGGCTAAAAATTAAGGAGGGAGGAAGTCCGAGAGAGAGTTCCTTGAGGTTAGAAAGGTTCCAATAGTGTGTAAAAATTGTGAGGAACTCTTCGAGAGATTGTGAGAGTGGAGGGAAAGTGAGAGATTTCTTTATCCTTGCTACTTCGAAGAGGAATTCTGTGTGCTGTAAAGAAAGGAAGAGATTCAAAGGAACTTTGAGGAGTGTTCAGCGAGAAATTAGAGACAAGGTATTTACTTGTTGTAGTTTGTATGACTTTAATATTATATATGAATTCCGAGTTTTGTTGTGTTTTCCCCATGAAATTTGAATAGTTTTCTCTATCTTTCTCCTTGTCTTGAGATTTGTGAAATTGTGATTTAAATTGGTGAAGCCATGAAAATGTTTAAGAAATTGTGATGATATTTTCTCTTCGATCTTAATCTACTTTCAATCTAGCTAATTGATTTGTTAAAATATGTTGAGTTTTACAACTAAAGTGAGGATCACATCCAAGATTCAGGGAGGTCAAAGCCCTTGGAAGTTTGGTGCAAATAAATAGGGAAATAATTATTGGGCAAAGAATTGGAGATTTTAGAGTGACAGACTAAAATCCCCAATTCGGTCCTATCGTTTTTATCGGGTGTAAAATTGGAGATTTTAGAGTGATAGACTAAAATCCCCAATTCGGTCCTATCGTTTGGGTGTCAAGATTCAGGGAGGTCAAAGCCCTTGGAAGTTGGGTGCAAATAAATAGGGAAATAAAATTAATCAGGTGGACTAAAATCCCCAATTCGGTCCTATCGTTTGGGTTGAAGAATTGGAGATTTTAGAGTGACAGACTAAAATCCTTAATTCGGTCCTATCGTTTGGGTGCAACTTGGTGATTGTAGAGTGACAAACTAAAATCCTTAATTCGGTCCTATCATTTGGGTGTTGAAGTGTAGATGTTAGAGGTCAAAGCCCTTGGAAGTTGGGTGCAAATAAATAGGGAAATAATATTATCGGGCATAAAGATCAAAGCCCTTGGAAGTTGGGTGCAAATAAATAGGGAAATATTATTATCGGGCATAGAATTGTAAAAGCCCTTGGAAGTTGGGTGCAAATAAATAAAGAAATAATATTATCGGGCGTAGAATTGGAGATTTTAGAGTGACAGATCAATTTGGTCCTATAGGTGCTGAAGTGTATTTAGCCATAGGCGAGGGGAACATGGGAGCTCCGAAGTGAGAGCCTGTATCCTCCCAGCCTAGCCGCAGATTCAGTAAATAAGCGTAGGATTAGTCAATGTTCTTTATGCNAATCCCTTAGGTTTATAATTAATGCTGCTGGTGGTGGATAATTAATGTCAAAATCATTTGATGAAGCATATACATTAATTGAAGAAATGACTACAAATGAATTTCAATGACCCTCTACAAGGGTAAATCCTAAAAAGGTTGTCAGTGTTAATGATACAGACGAGATTTCAATTCTTGCATCTCAAGTTGCTGCAATATCAAAGAAGTTGGACCAATTTGGAATGAACCAAACTCAATTTACTTCAGTAAGTGAGGAAAGTTCATTAAAGCATATGATTGATTCCAACTTATCATATGAGACTTTAAATACCATAAACAACCCATATTCTAACTTTTACAACCCATGTTGGAAGAACCATCCTAATTTTAACTGAAATCATACTACTGATGGTGGAAACCAAAAATGAGAAAATAATCATTCAAATCCTAATGAAAATTGGAATAATCAGAGGAACACAAACTATAGACCTTCATATCCACCGGAATCTAACAATGATCAATAATTTGAGAATAAGAAGATGTTTATGGAAGAAGTGGTATTGCAAATGGGAAACAAGTTGCAAAGTCAAAATGCTGCGATTAGAAACATAGAGAATCAACTGGGACAAATTGGTAATTCACTTAGCAATAGACCCTAAGGAACACTTACTATAAACATTGAGATCAACCCTAAAGTGAACACTAATGAACAAGTAGAAGGTGTCCAATTAAAAAGTGGAAGAGAGATACAGGATGTGGTTAGAAAAGAGAAAAATGTTATGAGAGAAATAAAGGAAACTAAAAGACCTGAAGAACATGTTTCTAAGGATCTGGAAAAATTAATATCTCTAACTAAGAATTAATTTAAAAAGACTACCACCTCCATTTCCTAAAAGGCTTAGATAAAATGAGTTGGATAAAATATTTTCAAAGTTCATGGACGTACTTAAGAAGTTAACGATAAATATTCCTTTTACAGAAGCTTTGAAACAGATGCCAGGATATGCAAAATTTATGAAGGCGATATTAAGCAAGAAAATAAAATTTGAGGATTACGGGACATTTGCACTAAGTGAGGAGTGCAGCGCTATACTTCAGAAAAAATTTCCTCAGAAACTTAAAGATCATTGTAGCCTTACAATTCCTTGTATAATTGGAGAAAGATTATGTAGAAAAGCATTATGTGATTTAGCACTGAGCATTAATGTGATGCCTCTATCTATATTTAGAAGGTTAGGTTTAACCAATATTTCTCCCACTACTGTAACCCTTCTGTTAGCTGATCGATCTATCATTTATCCAAAAGGGATTACTGAAGATGTGCTTTTTAAAGTGGATAAATTTATCTTTCCTATGGACTTTATTGTAATAGATATGGAGGAAGATAAAGAATATCCCATTATTTTGAGGAGATCTTTTCTTGTTACTGGACAAGCTATGATAGATGTGCAAAAAGGAAAGTTAACTATGAATATTAATGACCATGAAACCACTTTTGATGTTTTAAAGGCTATGAAATATCCAGCTGAGAGAAATGATGATGATTGTTTTCGGATGGATGAAATTGATTATCTAAGTAAAAACTATTTCCAAAAAAGTTTTGAGAGTAAGTTAACAGATGAGATTGAAATGGGCTTTCATGATGAGTTTAAAATGTTGTTTAAAGAAGACTGTATGTATATTCAGGAGAGGTGTGAAATGATGAACGTTACCAAAAATAATAAACTTTTAATTCAATCTATTGAAAAATCTCATGACCTTAAAATGAATTTACCTCATACAATTTTAAAGCCTATATATTTGGTGAATTCATATACACCACCAGTCTCTATATCTTCACATTCGACTCAATCACAAGATGAACCTGAATTGAATGATGAAATTAATAAAAGATCTCCTATGAAAGAGTTATTTAAAGTCACTGAATGACATATTCCATGGTATACGAACAAAATGAATGAGATTCTGATGTTGGGGCAGATTATTAATGCAATTAACAGTTACCCCCAGAGATTTTACCGAGTGACTCTGAGATAAATCCTAAGGAAATGAATTATGAGCAATTTAAAATTATTGAACGGATATTTAGAAGAGAATTCAAGGAATTGTTTCAAAAGAGCCTTGAGTTGAAAGATAAGGACAAGGAAATTGAAAGATCAATGGAAGAAATTCTTGAAGAATTGGAAGATAATTTGAAACAGAAGAGTAACATTGAAGAATTTGATACAGAATCTGAATTATCTAGAGAGAATCTGATCCAAAATTTGGGAGATCATGAAATATCATATAAAGATCAATTTCTTATAAATTTCAAGGATGATATTAGTATGCAAATTGAGAAAATCACTAGAAGAATATTGGATCTAGAAAGAAATATGAGGAACAAATATGAATCAATATGAAAAGGAAAAGCTAAAAGAAAAATTTAAATTTGAGGACTTTGTAAGAATCCCTGAATCTGGAAAAAATTAGGATATTGATCAAGGATTACTTAATTGGAATTTTGATCCAGGTGGAATCATTTGTCGGGATAGTGACGTTAAATCAAGCGCTTTATGGAAGGCAACCCATAGTTATCTATGTGGTTTGATTTAGTATGCTTAAGAGTCATGATTGTTAGTGTTGTATTGTGNAGTTTTTGGCGTCGTTGCCGGGGAAGCTTCGGTAAGAACTTTAGAAGAATTTTAGTTGAAGTAATTAGGCTTAGACTTGAGAAAACTATAGTGTCGTAAAAACTGTTTTGTGTGAAAAGTATTTTTATATGAAAAAGTGTTGTGAAAAAAAAGAAAAAAAATATTTTTATGAAAAATAAGTTGTTCGTGAAAATGTTTTGTTGTGTTGAAAATATTTCATCTGTTATTTGTTTAATTGTTAATGTATTGTTTTTATGTTGTGTATGCAAAACAAAGGATCTGCAGGACTTGTGCCTTATGATCCCGAGTTTGAAAAAAATAAAAAAATTAAAAGACAAAGAGGGCTTGAAAAACTTAAAATGAAAATGGAAAACTTTCAAGATAATAACTTGGAAAATCATCATACTTCATTGAGGGATTACGTAAATCCTACGACATATGAAATTCACTCAAGTATACAAAACCCTGTCGTAGAAGCTGACTCGTTTGAAATAAATCCTGAGATTATCCAACTGGTACAGAACATCAGTTTGGGGGAACTCCTTTGGAGGATCCCTATTTACACTTATCAAATTTTATAGAACTTTGTGCTATATTTCGTTATAACGGTATGTCAGACAATGCTATCAGACTAAGGCTTTTTTCTTTCTTACTAAGGGATAAGGCTAAAATGTGGTTATACTCATTAGCACCTGGCTCTATTAAA